>JBAMAX010002987.1:0-63361 GCA_037043745.1 Chymomyza amoena
TACTTTTCCTTGTAGACTAGTGTTATTGATATCCCAAAGTCACCTACATTTGGCTTAAAGTTTTCGACTTCTCGACTACTTTTTAAAGCCGTTTGCAGATTTTTGATCTATTTTAAAATGGCGTAGCTACAATGGCCGCCAAAACAAAGTTACTCTATATTTTAATCACAATTTTTAAGCATATTCTCGGAAAAACATTATTGTAAACCCTTTTGTATGCTATTCAGAAAATTTTGTGGTAGCTTATTATAAGTAGCTTATTAGTTTTTCCAAAATTCAAAATGCCGGATGTGCTTTTCATTTTTGTGTTTAAAGTTCGAGGGTGGCAAGGGTGGGATTTTCTGGTTCGCTAATCACCAATAAGGGCTTAAAATTGCAAAAATTACAAAATGGCTGGTTTGACAAATAATGACACATTCTTATATTTATTATTTTAAAATGATATAACTACATATATATGTGCCTTTAATAATAAAGCAATTAGTGCAAGCCGGCACAGAATCCAATCCCTTTGTGGTACTTACCGATCTGGCGCCAGTGTTTGTTATACGGGCGCTCTGGGAGCGCGTTGCGGGTCTGCGACGTCGGTATCCTGGCGTGCCACCCTCAGGAGTGGCACTGCCAGACGGCATATTGTGAATGACCGTCTCGATGCTGGCCCCGGTGGCGCATATCGAGGCGCTGCGCGTCTTCTTCTGCATGCGATGATGCATGGGTGAGATATCGTCGACCATTTTGCTTGGTGGGTGTATTCTGACGATGATGCCTCTTGCCTTGTTCTACTTGACTTGACGCGATGTGACTTGACCCTCGTCGGGGCTTTATGTGTATTAAATGTTGTTTGGTGGTTTGGCGATTTTCTGATTAAATTTTAATTAAATTTTCCAATACTTTTTTTGGGTGCGCTACGCATTTTGAGTTGCAACTGCTGCGGATGGTTGGTGGATGTGGTGCTCGGTTTGTTTGTTTTTGTTTTTGTGCTGCAATGAACGAAATTTCAAATACATAAATAAAAATTTCATGTGCTAAAAACAAAATAAAAAATACCAAAAAAAAAAACACAACAATTTAACGTTTGAAATATTTGTGACAGTTGACGCGCTTGCGGCGCTGCAATAATTCAAAATACAAAATACGAAAACGATGAATCCCAAAACGATCTAAAAGCTAAAGATACATTTGTAACTACAAAATAGCGTATAAATATTTAGCTAGCCAGACATACTTATAAATGTATTAAAAATTCGCTGTGTGAATTTTATTTTTTTTCAACATTAAAACATAAATTCCGCTGTTGCTCTTTTTGTTTTCGTAGTATAAAATATAATATAATATGAACCATGTACGATGTACCATCCACGATGTATACATTTTAACATTTTATTTTTAGCGCTTTTCACTTTTCAAGCATGCCACAAAAGTGGGTCAGACTGCCGCCAGCAGCAGCGCCACAACTTGGTGTAATAAAAAAATGTGTAGTAAAGATGTTTTTCTAGGGACTCAATTATATATACATGCATATACCATATAGTACATATAGATTATATGTGCATGTAACGCTTTAAATGCCGAGAATTTATTATTATACCAAAGATATGTTTTTTATGTTGCGAATATTGTTAAGTCATGTGCAACAAGATGTTATTTTATGATATCATAAAAATGTGCTTTATAACCCAAAATGGCATATTTCGAATAATGCTTCAGCTGTTGCTTCGATAAGCCAGCAATTTAGTTGGCTCATATTGTCGGGCAGAAAAGCAAAAGCGCCTCGCAGTTGCTTAAACCAAAAAATTTGTGCACTTCTGCCCAACTTAGACCGCTGACTACATATACTCTAAGGCACCTAAAGATAAGAGCGCCAGTATGTACCAGTGTGTACATATTTTTAAACTATTTCATTTTTTGCGTACTAAAAGTATTCAGCCACTATCAAAAATTCATTTTTTTTTTAACAGAAACCAAAAATATATTTTTTCTTGTATTATTATTAATATAAATTTTTTTAATATATTATAAGTAATAAAGCTCCATTATTATATTAATAATATCAAAATGGCATATTGTCGGGCAGAAAAGCAAAAGTGCCTGACAACCGCTTGAACAAAAAAAATTCTGCACTTCTGCCTAACATAGGCCCTTGACTTCTGCCCAAAATTTTTTAAAGGCGTCAATACCAGTGTGTAAATATGATATGATATAAAAAAAATTCTGCACCTCTGCCCAACATAGACCCCAGACCACATATTCTATTAGGTCACTTCTGCCTTAAACTCTCTTTTTAAAAGCGCCCATATCTACCAGTGTGTACATATTTTAAAACTCTTTTTATATTGCCTGTCATTTGGTTAAACAAACTACTCCAAAACTAAATAATAGCAGAATTTTGGGGGATTTTTTACATATGTAAAGAATTAACCTACTATCAAAAATGTAGTTTTTTACAGAAAGTTTTCCAAAAATATGTTTTTACTTTTTTTTTTTAAATATTTTTATATATTCCTTAAAAATGTGAAGTATAAATTGTGAGATCTAATATTCTTTAAATAATGAATTCAGGCCTTTCCTACTTATTATTTTTAGGACTCTAAGCATTTTTAATTTTGAACAAAAATTTAAAAAATACTAATTAACCCGACAAACATTGTTTTGTCACATAAATTTTTTTTAGGTAATTTCACACAAAATTTCATAAAATCGGTCCAGCAGCTTCGGAGGAGTATGGTAAAAATTAAAAAAAAAATTTTAGGGGTGGAAAACCCTTATCACTTAGGGGTATCGAAAATAGATTTTGGCCGATTCTCAGACCTATCCATTAGGCACACAAAATTTCATGACAATCGGTCCAGCCGTTTCGGAGGAGTATGGTAACTAACATTGTGACTCGAGAATTTTATATACTATAATATATTTATAGGGCAAATAATTAAAAAAAAAATCATGAATTTAAAATCGAACTTACTAAACTAACCGATCTGTTTAAATGCGCATATGAGGAGTCAATAAATCGTATTGTAAAGCTTAAAAAAATCTAACTAACTTTTAAATTTCAGTTTATTTATTTACCCTAATATTTTAATACTCATTTACTAGCTAAATACATAAATAGAGTTTAAGGTTTACAACTAGGATTAGGCTCGAAATGTTCTTAAAAGCATCTTTTAGGATAAAATTCTTATCATTATTTTTCTTTTATGTTAATTTTTTATGGCTGAAAATTTCACTTTTTTGTAACTTCTAAAATTTCTAGAATATTCTGTACAAATTATATATCCAAAGAGCATGTCGATATCTTTCAATCAAATCGCCTTTCATGTGGATACAAAATTTTGTTCACGAAGATATTAACGAATAAATAAAACAAGGGCCCAAAAACATATTTTTCGAAAATATCTCGAAAACTGTGCTTAAGAAAAAAAGTTATCATTTTTGGGTTTCTTGAGCCAAAAATTACCCTAAAAAATAGCTTTTTACGAAGGATCACTCGATGAACCTTAAATTTGTGAACTATTTTTATCGTTAAAAAATGAAAAAAAAATTTGGTCCGAAAAAACATTTCATGAGATATAAAATTATAGAGTTTAAAGAGAGCTTCCTTCCAACCAAGCTTATAATTTGCGGTAAAGTCTGCCTACAAAATCTAGAAGCACATTTTTTGATTAGTTTTTAAAAATTACTTATGTAGATCCGATTTCTGGATTTCACTATGGGGTGCTCATTGAACTAATTTGTTTTAATAAACTAAGCCCTTAACCCAAAAATAGACCGACTGTACCACACAAAAACTTTTGGCATTTACAAGATTTTAATTTATCCCAAAACCACTTTTGACATTTAAAGTATTCTATTATATGCAAAACCAAAGAGAACGATTAAATTGATGACATTTTGTTCGTTAAGGGAGATGATGGCATATGTTGTTAAAAGCATACAACAAAGTTTTAATGATCTGATAGGCCAATTTTAGAAAAATTCAATGTTTGCTTTTTTTTAATTTTTACAGTTGCAGTCATTAAAATGGATTGAAACATTTTTTCCCTGAATTTTTTGTGTGCAATCCCAAAAATATTACGTTCAAACATCGCCATTTTAAGAACCTGAAGCGTAGGAGTAAATAATCTATAGGTACCAACCTAAATTTGTTTAAATGGAATAAAAACTATCGGAATAGCTTTATTAAGTAATCGATTTTAAAGTGTATTTTATAGTCGGTTACTACCACTTTCAAAATATGTAGACTATGTTGTGATAAATCTTGCTTTTAATTTTACAAATTTAATATTTTGTCTAACAAAACATCCGAATTTTAGTACAAACATATTAACTTTATTGGTTTATAATGAGATGGCAACAATTTGAGGATTTATGTAGCGCATTTTTAAATTAAATCTATTTTAGAAAATACAAATTGACATTCACAGACATATTAAAGATGTCTCCGTCAATAAAGATAGCACACGTTAGTTTGTAGTAATAAAATAGTTCGTTTCAACAAATAGATGTACTATATATATTACTATATATAGCTTGATTATATGCAAAACAAAATTGGTAGACATTAACGATAGGAAAAAGAGAAAATAATAGAAAACAAAAATATCATTTCAAAATTGTTCGTTATGACTTAGGAGATAAACATCACTAAGTCAACAGTAGTGAAATATTGTAGGATGTCATACTGTGCAAATTTTCTTATTTTTATCTGACTACGTATCGTACGTCTGTTGCCTCGTAACTTCTAAGCCGTTTTTTCTAAATTGACAAATGAGCTATTGTTGGAAGCGTTTTGATCGTCCGCTGGTTATAGGCTTTGTGACGTCACATTTGATGCTTGTTCGCCTGATTTCTCGAAACTACGAAGCCGCCTATCGTAAATTGACAAATGAGGTATCGTTGGAAGAGTCTTGATCATCAGCTAATCATAGGCTATGTGACGTGACAGTTAATGGACGTCATTAATGGACACAATATTTTTCAACCATGCCCATTTAAAAATCACATTTAAAAGTTTTATATTTCTTGGCTAATGTTAAAGGCTTAATTTTGAAAAATTCATCTAAAATAATTTAGTACAAAAAATAGTTTTAAAAATATTAATTTTTTTTTTTAATATTTATTTTATTGGCTTTATTTAAAAGGTTTATTGCCAATAAAATAAATATTCGAAAAAAAAATAATTTTATCACGGGTTTCCTCTAAACGTCACTATAATTATTTTCCTCACTGACGATTTTGTCAGTATGCATATCTTAGAAGTTGGTTTAATAAGCGTTGAATTTAATTTTTTTTATCAGTATCTATATCTTAGAGGTTGGTTTAATAAACGATAAATTTTAATTTTTTTTCTCGGTATGTACATTTTAAAGTTTTTTTTAATAAACGATAAAATTTAATATTTTATCTAAAAATTTCATATGAAAATGTTTTCTTCTTTTTATACCCTTAACCGTATGATACAAAAGGTATATGTATTAAGTTTGTGCAATCCGAAAATATATGTAACATATAGCAGGAGTCGTCAGAGGCACCCCAAAGTGATCAGGGTGACTAGAGAAGTCGATATACCCATGTCCGCCGGTCCGTCCTACCGTTCGTTTGATCTCAGAGATGGTAAAAGCTAGAGATCTAGCTATTTGCCCATAGGAGACAAATTTATTTATTTTGTTTTTGATATCAGGATTAAATTATATAGCTCCCATTGGGGTGTTTCAGACGACCTCGAAAAAAAATAAAAGTTTTATTTTAATAATTCGTTTGTTTATGAAGATATCGTAACCAAATTTGGTATTCAAAAGCTATAGTTATAGTTCCAAAGCACTGTACCAAAGATCAAAATCGGTTGACTATATCATATAGCTCCCATAGGACCAATCACTCCAAAAAACGTTTTTTATACAAAATTCGTTGTGTTTCGTTTGTTTGTAAAGATATTTGAACCAAATTCGGCATTCAGATCTTTTTAAGGTATTAAAGCACTGCGTCAAATTTGACTATATCATAAAGCTACAATAGGAATGATCGGCACAAAAAAAAAATTGTTGCTTAAAAATTCTTCTGCTTTTGGTTTTTTGTGAAGGAACCGGATTTTATTGCAAGCTAGTGGTACAGGGTATACCTAAGTCGTCCGCGCCTGACTTTACGCACGCATTTTTTTTGTCAGTATTTAGATTTCAAGCTTTTTTTAATAAACGTTTAATTTTAATTTTTTACCTAACAATGTCATATGAAAATGTTTTCTTATTTTTTTATATTTATTTTTCAGAGCGTGGCCTTTCAGTCGTTTTGGTAAGTTATTTTTTTATTTACTTTTTGTTTTTAATTTGATCGTTGACCATTAGTAAAAAAAAATATGTACCTTTTAAGCATTATTCCTAGACATTTAAAGAGCAAGACTCTTTCAAAATTAAATTCCCAAAGCTTGTAAAGGTAATAACTAAAAACTTTGCGTGAAAAATATGAACAATGTGCACTTATCGTATTAAAGCTTGACCTACATTAAAGTCATTACGATAAAGCCTCTACTCTACTCTTTCTTACAAATACTATGTACTACATAAGCACACACAGCTTTAATGCTATCTAATAGTCAAGAAAACCAAACACATTAAAGTATTGTAAACGATTTATTCCCTCCTGATTACACGTGAGCTGCTCTGCGTGACACGCCGTTGACACATCCCTAGGCGCACATATCTGCATCTTTCAAGTCTAGACTTTAGTGTGGTACAAGCACGCTTCTGTTTTCATAAGCTCTCATTTGTGTCCCTTATGTATACATAAATACATATATATACATAGATACCTATATGTCTGTAACTGTGTGAGTGAGAAACACGCTTATGTATATGTTAATATGAACGAGCGTCGTTTTAATCACGTAGTTTCATTTTCTAAAAATAAATTGCTTTGGATTTGTTTTGTTCGCCGTTGTTTTCACTCTTGTGTGTGTTTTGTATTCTTTTTTTTATTTTTTATACAATAAATGTTGACAGAGCTTTCGAGACGCCATTTTTGTAATTTAAAAACATTTTACAATTAATGTTAAACAAACGGCTTTGGTTTTGGAGCGTGTTAAGCTGCAAAAGGTTTTCGCTAAGTCTCTAAAACGTGCTCTTCCTAGGGTTAAGACAATTTTCAGTGACGTCACAAATTGCAAGTTGCAATTACAGCTAATTGTAAAATGGCAGCGAAGCAGCAGCAGCAGCAATCTTGGCAACTATATCACAACTGGCTTAAGGCAAAAGTGCCCCAGAGGGCTTTAACTAAATGCAAGAGCGGAAGAAAGTTATAGCCAGAAAAAGAAATTCAATTTGTGGCGGTAATAAATGCGGCGTAAAAAGTAGAAAGCGCTAAAACGGAATTGGCAACGTTGGCCAGAAATCTCGGCCAGTGTAGGAGCTTCCACTACTTAGCTATCAAAACATATTTCTAATCTATTTAGGCTCACACTATGCGCCTCTTATGCATGCTTCATTAAGAGTCGTCGAGGCATGTCGACGCATCCGGGGCATATCCTTGGTCTAAGCGACTACAGCTTGTGGACTGAGTGTTGGGCCTAACGTTCGTTGCATAATTGAATTACGCATCAAAGTCTTTTGCATGAAGCCTCGAGTCATTGGCTGGCTCCATGACAAAGTCTGTGTAAGACCCCGGCTACGACTAGAGCTCTCTCCCTGCATATCACCCAGCTTTAAGTGCTCTTGAGCTGTTTGGTGGCATTCGGTTGCAATCGCAGGCAATTTGCTTAACTTTGGGTGACATGGACGCGAGTAAATGCGGATATAGAGTACTCTTAGAAGGGGATTTGGAGCTACTCAAAGAAAATATAAAAAGGTTTTGTGGAATCGCATTACTTGCACTTGGCCAAGTAGAATTCAAAGATGGTGTTGATGGGATTCGTTTTCGAAACAATCACAGATTTCAATTATACGAAAGAAAGTTTCCACATGTTCTGTCTACTTTTTAATTTTATTTCATCACATCTTCGTTTTTGTTTATTATAAACAAATATGCGTCATCGTAACTATATTCATTTATTTTTAAAGATTATTCAGCATTTCTAGTAAACAATCATATACTGTATCGTCTTGTTTTCTTTTGGTTATTCATGTTTCCAAATTGAATATATTGTGGGGATTACTTTTATTGTGTCAAATTTATATAGAAACAAGATTTTCTATAGCCCCTCCACAAAATCCAATTTATTCTTTATCACAGCAATATTATTCGTCTTTCCTCTTATGGGATCTTTTCACAAAATACATGGAGCTCCAGGGGGAGAGGAGTCTGATGAAGCGTGACGGGACACAAAAATCCTATGGAAAATCTTCAAAAATCTATTTTGACGAAAATCAGCATCACGTAATTTATGGATGATCCCTATACCTGCAATCATAATAAAAAATAGATCACGAGACATGTAGATCTACAAGAAATATGAATAAAAACGGATTTCCTAAATGATAATGATTTCTTTTTGACAAGGCTTGGTTAATTATTCTCTGCTATCCTATACTATACTATCATGTGGAAACTAAGCATAAAACCCATTTCGCTCAAACTGCAAATCAAACGTGGAATAGAACATCCAACACAAGCCGGATCCGACGGCAAACTTGGAGGGTAAAGAGAACAGAGCTCAATGCAGAAAGTAATCCGAACAATCACCGAAAGATGGCTGCATTAAGGCAAAACGATCCTCACCATCTTTTGCAGGAGTTGTGACGATGAGAAAGTTTTGGAGACGGTGGAGCACCTCTTCTGTCACTGCTCGCGACTGTGTTAGTCAAGGTTCCGCTTCCTCAAGTCATACTTCTGAAATAACTTATTCCAGCTCTCAGAAGAGCGTCTGAAATGCACTTTGAGGTTTATCAGTCCACCGGATAGATGTGCATTAGAACATCTAGAGGAACTCTCTAGTGGGGCTGGGTGGATGAAAGTATGCGCAGTAAAGTGCAGTATTACAACGGGCCTATTTTCTGGCCAAAGTGAGTTGGGACGTCACTTGTTAACGGCCGCCTAAACCTAACGTGACCTTACCTATAACGGATCATCCTGAGAGGAATTTCAGCTTTCACAACAGGGTCCGAAATGCCTTTCGAGGTTTATTCAGATCACCGGATGGCTGTGAAGATCTAGTGGATCTAGTGGGAAAGGGTAGAGATAGACGACCACCATTACGGTATCACAACGGGCCTTTTATCTGGCCTAAGTAAGTTGGGACGTCACGTCCTAACAGCCGCCTTTACCTTACTTAACCTTTTCTATAAGGGATCAACCATAAATTACGTGACGCTGATTTTCGTCAGAATAGACCCTCCCTCCCCGTTGTGACACAGTAACGGATTATTTTTGAAGATTTTCTATACGATTTGCTGTCTCGTGATGCTTTGTCAGACCCATCTCCCTCCTGAAGCGTCTCATATTTCTGGTCCCTAAGACTATGTTCTTCCCATCGTTTACAAGAATCTCTAGAGCTTGATTTTCGTCAAAATAGACTGGCACCCCCTACCCCTTTTTGACACAGTAACGCAATATTTTTGAAGATTTTCCATATGATTTTGGAGACTATCTTCTTCCCATCGCTTACAAGGTTCTCTCGAGCTTACTGAGTGGAAGACTGAAGCTACCTGCCGAAGCGCAGATTGGGCCTTATTGGTGTGGTTTGCGACCTATCCAATATCAAACTGCGAAGAAGACCTTGGAGAAGACCTATGAAATGCTGATCGACACATTCCCCATTTTTTCCGATGACACGGTTGCTTTTGATAGTCCACAGGGAGATCACCTGTATGCCGCAATCTCTGAGCTTGGTGTCTCTTTAAAGTTAGCCCGAATTTGCAGAAGGTCGTTGAGCAATATGTTCAGCTTCGTCAAGGTAGGAAGGAAATGACCTTTCCGACAGCTTTGATATCAAACGAGGTCCCCGTAAAGGCGACTCGATTTATCTTGTTAATTCTGCAAAGTTAACCCGACTTTGCAGAAGGACGTTGAGCAATATGTTCAGCTTCGTCAAGGTAGGAAGGAAATGACTTCTCCGACTGCTTTGATATTAAACGAGGTCTTAGACAAGGCGACTCGATCTCTCTTGTTGTCTCTTTAAAGTTAATCCTACTACTCTCCGATAGTTTTGATGCCAGGCGAGGTCTCAGACGAGGAGACTCGATTTCTCTTGTTGTCTCTGCAAAGTTAGAAGCAATATATTCAGCTTCGTCAAGGTAGGAAGGAAATGGCCTCTTCGACAGCTTTGATATCAAACGAGGTCTCAGAGATTTCTTGTAAGAAATCTCGTAATGGAGGGCATACTTAGAATAGCTGGCATTACTTATTAAAAATCTTTGGAAGCTTTTTGATCCCTAGTCAGCTGTAATACCTTTTCGGCACAAAATTTTTAGAGGTCTTTATAATCGAAGTCTATTTCAGTTGCGATATCAATATTGAATTGATACAATAATTGATGAAACACAGACAAGGTATGATGAAAAACGCACTGCTTAGAAGCTCATGTTGAGGCCTTTTTTATTAAAGCGCGCTGCTTGAATGCTTAGGCTGAGGTCTTTTTATTGGTATTTATTTTGTTGGTAATTATATTGCACTGCTTTGAAGTAGCTGTTGAAATTAATTTATACAAGAAAAATGATGCTTATTAAGGAGGTTGGTTGCGTTGGCTAGTACTTGCTACTTGTTCCTTAACAAATCCTTCAACCGAAAAGCTTTTGTAGCTTCTATACTATAAAGAATTTTTGCTATAATTTTACAACTTTGCCGGAATCTGCTTGCAATTATTCTCTTGAATGATTAAAAGTAAGGCCATAATTGGCGACCGGGGTTGCAATTATGGCTGTAACTGCAGTTTGGAGCACTTCAAAGTCTAGACCAAGTGGCGACAAGTCATCAAAATCCTTTGCCGTGCCGCAAAACACAAAAGGCAAAAAGTACACAGAATAAACAATAAATAAAGAAAAAGTTTGGCGCGAACTTGACTCTTTGGCAGCTGTAAATATAATATATATATAGTATATATCTAAATATATGAAAATCTGCAGTAAATACTTTTGCCAAAAAAGGACAGATACCAAAAAAAAGGGATTTTTCCGCTGCATTTATATTGAGCGCCTTAGCTTAAGCCGTCCAAATAAAACAACTTATGCATGAATTTAATGTAAAGCCGTAACTTGCTGAAAACCAACTTTACGCTTGATTTGCTTCAACTCGATCCAAAAACGAAAATCCAAGGACATCAAAAACAAAAAAAAGAGGTCCCCAAAAGCCTGTACGCACGGACATGTTTTGGGTTATGTGTGTGCGCTTTCGTTCGAGCGTGAAAACGAGTCCACAGAAGCCTAAATATGAAGTCGTTACTGTTGGCAATTGCAGCAGGGAGCTAGCTCCCAGACGACGTTGTGTTTACATTCAACTCAGGCACGATTTGGGTCCTAACCCTGCAATTAACAGTGACGACAACTTGGCCAGACTGACGACACTTGTGAACGTGAACGACTAATTGCTAGACTAGAGAATGTGTTTTGGCCCACTGTGTATTGGCTTGAATTGGTTTATTTGGTAAGATTTGCATTCAATTGGAAAACATAAAATACAACGTGTCGTATGATTGTTTTCCTACTTGTACTTATAAGCCATGCAATTGATTTTCATGTTTATTTTTGGGTATTTTCTTTGGATCATTTCACAGCCCGTTACTAGGCGCGCCTCATTGCGTATACGCAATATGTTATTTGGGCGTTATTTGGGGCCCCTACTAGTCACATATGCAGTCGTTACGTTTTATGTTTCACGCTCACATATGTGCGGGTTATTAAAGTGCTGGGGCTGGCCTTTTATCTAGTATATAGTATAGAGTATATATCGTATATATCAAAATAAAATTCAACATATTCCAAAGCAATACTGTGGCGCTGTTAACATAAACTTTAGCTATAGGTACTTTGGCTAATCAGCTCACACGCCCACCTACTTCATGGCGGCTGCCAATACCAAGAACCATATCACCCGCGGCTGCCTCAAGGACAGAGTACGCCATCCTGAGTGCTGGCATAGGGTGCTTTTTTTGGAAGGAGAAGAGCAGAGCTGTGATGGCAATTTGTTTGATAATCAGCTGATAAAGCAACGAAATGAGACTAGAGGCAGTTGATGCAGGTTGAATAGAATTTGTCAAATGAATTTTCCTTTAAAGTAATTTCTCCGATAGAGTACTCTTATGTTAATCAGCCGTAAAACTCATTTATTTGGAAAAGTATGGAGCATGAGTTCAAACAAAGCCTTTAGAGCCGTCTCTTGAGTTATGAAAAAAGTCAGTCATTGCTTATAAAGCAACTCAAAGCCACTACAGGCAGTTGTTGTAGCTTATATAATTTTTCAAATTAATTTTCCTTTAAAGTGATTTCTCCGATAGAGTGCACTCAGCCGTAAATCCGTTTATTCGGAAATCTAAAAGAGAGATTATACCCGTCTCTTAAGAAAAAAGGCAGAGTTATACGCAGAACCGAGTTTTTGTCAAATTTTCTCGGATTCTTTCAAAGCAAATGAGAAATAATTTAATAATAATGGTTTTTTAAAATACTCATCACTGATTCTTTAGAATTCCTACAATAACAGCACGTAGGTAGGCAGAAGTGGTGGAATTAGTCCTTACTCTCCTGTATCCTCTTTGAATTTCCGATTTAATAAAAGAATTAATCTTATTTATTCTGATTCCTGCGAATTCAGTTTCGGGACCCAGTGTATTCAGTCTCCTCCTGTATAGCGTTGGATGCATGGCAGCTTTCAGGAGATGTTCCACTGATCCTCCTCTTCTACCTCCTGACAGCTTCTACAGTAGTCAAAATGCGTCACGCCGCATTTGGCGTGCCTATCAATAAGACAATACCAGTACTGACAATCTTTCATCGAATCAATTTTCGACGGTAATTTTCATATCATCGTTGAAATTTGGTGGTTAGTTTAATAAGATTCAAAGCTTCTATAGGAAAGTGCTCTTGACAGCGACAGAGTCAAGGGAGAGTGTTGCACGAATAGGAAATCAAACTCAAAAAAGTAAAAAATAAGTTAATTTTATGTAGTTTAAGATTTTATTTCACGTAAAATATGATTTTGGGAATTAACCTTCAAACACTTAGTTTTTAAAGAATTCGTCACCCTCATCATCATCAATGATTCATCACCATTGGCGAGACAACCCTTGAATGTTGTCACCTCCATTCGTAGCGACCTCCGCCTTGTGTTCTGCAACATCCCAGTCCTAAGTCCTCTGCATCTTGATCGACCACATAAAACCACTTCAACTTCGGTCAACCTGTTCTTCTTTTCTTCTTATCTTTTGGAAACTAAGCATTAAAACCCATTTCGCTCATCCAACACGTGCGGAATCTCACTGCGATCTTAACCTGCAGAAAAAGAAGCAAGGAACTTTGCTTTTTAAACAGAGCTTAATTCTCGAAAGTAATCCGAGCAACCACCGAATACTGGCTGGTGGGAACTCATGCATTAAGGCTAAACGCTCCTCACTATGACTTCTGCAGAAGCTGTGGAGATTGGGAAGATCTGAAGACGGTGGAGCACCTATTCTGTCACTACTTACGACTGTGTAGGTCAAGGTTCTGCCTGCTCAAGTCACACTTCTTAAATGATTTATCCCAGCTCTCCGAAATGCCAGCTATCGTTTGCTCTAATTAGGTGGTAATCGTAATCGGCTTGTTTAAATGAATCTTTATTTTATATAATTTATTTTAATCAAAAGTTCTGTAATCTGAACCATAAGTTGTACTTAATTAGCTGAAGACACTGGCTGATTATGATGACTAGCTTTATGTATAGGGTGGGCCATCTGTTATTTTGTGTGTTAATTGGAATTATTTTTGTATATTTTCTTACAAACTTAGACAGGTCTGTACACCAAATTCAAGTTCGAAACTACTCATTTATATACGAAAAATTATATTTTAAAGGTATATATGTACATACAATATGACAAAAAAGTTTCCGGAATTTTGTTTTCTTCGATAATTGTGGTGTGGCACATCATAAATACGTTCCAGAGCGATTAAAGGTCAATAAGGAATGGCCGGAATTGTGGGCAGACAATTCGAAGATTTTGTACGACGACAGCGCGGCATCTCATAGAGCCACGGCTGTGAACGCATATAAAACAAAACACTCGATAAATACCATCGACCAGGCACCGTACAGTCCAGATCTGGCACCGTAGGTCTTTTTCCTCCTTCCCAAACTAAAATTGCCACTCCGGGGAACCCGATTTGACTCCATACCGACCTTAAAACAGAATACGACAAGAGAACTGAACGCCATCCCGGCCAACGCCTATAAAAAATGTTTCGAAGATTGGAAGAAGCATTGGCATAAGTGTATTGCTTCAGAAGGGGCATATTTTGAAGGAGACAAGATAAATATTAAAAAAGATTAACTATTTTGCATTTTATTTAGAAAGTCCGAAAACTTTTTTTGTTACAAAGTATAAGCTTCTTTTTTCTTATTCCGAATTTCTGCAAAATACACCCTAGTAGTCTGTGGGTGCTCCTTATTTTGGAAAAATTTCGAACTACTGAATTACTGAGCATGAGTTTTTTGTCTTTAAAATAGGTTTTATTCCTTCTTAAATAAATCATCATGAATGATAAAATTCTTTATTTATGATTTACTCATCCGAGACTATTCCAAATCTCGAGCAATGCGCTAGCATTGCGTATACGGAGCATAATGCCACGGCCTTCATTGGTCCTGGAAAATTATAAAATTTTGGAAATACCTTATTTAAGGCGAATATCACGCCTCTGCATTGATTTATTTTAATTATATTTTGTTTTTTCACGAAAATAGCGAAAATGGGTTAAAACAACTCATCTGACTTTTCTCTTATCCATTGAACGAATTAATGATGCTGATAATTGTCCGTGGGCTTTAATTGTTGATTTATTTGAATCTTGTAAACGTGTAATTCGACGCAAAGTGGTTCTAGCCAGGAGAAATTCTTGCGAGCGAATAAAATGACAAAACACTTTACAGAATGACCATTTTCATAGTCAGCTCGTTAAACTTTTACGCATTGTTCGGTTGTTAAAGGATCCATAACTAAAATTGAGTAGTTATGAACTTAACATATACGAAAGCATCCACTTTGGATGGTTATATTAGGATTTATGAGTGTTTAACAACCACACCAACAGATGGCCCACTCTATATTACAAATAAATAGGTAATATTTTTTTAACAACATAATTAAGTTTCTATCTCTGTCTGTAGATAATTGATTTATAGCTATTGCTTAAGTGTGACCAAAGATATATAACGCTTAGCGATTGTCGCAGCCATAAAAAAGCACCCTATATTTACAGCTGACAGCTGCTCCGAATTCCGTGCAACTTAAGTTATCAGTGCAAATAAAAAAAATGCTCAAATACAGCAAATACCATAGTTGTAAAAGCGCTCACAAAAAGAGCTAAAATGTCAGAGGAAGGGAAAAAGGGCCCGGAAAAGCGCCGGACTTTATGTCACTAACGATAACCCCAATGAAAGCCAATAACGCCATGTGGCATGGAGCATTTGGATGCCACACGCAAAGCGCACTCAGCCCACAGGCGCTTTGATAATAGCTCCGAATCACTTGACATTTGGAGCAAAGCTGTCAGACAGTTCCCTTTCAGTTTGGACAAGTGTCGTGTTTTGCTTGTTGACCAGTGTTGGTAAAAAAAACCAAACTAAATATTTTATTAGAAATGGTTTTGCAAAATAGATTTGTGTTTAATCAGCAACATATTGTTGTCAGCAAAGAGCATTGATTAAGCCTAGTCAGCGTGGGGATTTGTAGGCAAGGAATATGTAGGAGACAAAGGGAAATGGAAGAAAGATACGAGAATTGGAAGAGATGGGTGGAATATTGAGGCGGAATAGGAGAGGGATGCGCAACGTGGAAGAGATGGCTGGAATATTGAGGCGACAGCTGCATAAACCTTTTAATTGGGGCTTTTATGCAGAGCCAGTTGATTTTTAAAGATAGTTGCTTATAATTCGCAACTGGTTAAAGCCTTACATTGATGACTGGAATATTAAGGCAGTAGCTCCATTACTTTTTGAACTGTTGGTTTTTGCAAAGCTAGTGATTTTTGGATATAGTTGCTTTCAACTCACAACCGATTGAAGACTAAGATTGATACTGTTGGATTTTTGTTTGTTCTTCTTTATATAGAGCAGTAGCTCCATTACCTTTTGAACTGTGGGTTTTTGTATAGCCAGTTGATTTTTGGATATAGTTGCTTACGATTGAAGACTAAGATTGTTAGTAACAATTTGTTACTGTTGGATTTTAATTTGATCTTCTTTACAGTAAACATTTCATAAAGACTTTTTGTTAGGAAGGCCGTAGGTGTAGAAACGTCTCAGCTGACACCCTTGGCTACTGTTGTGCCCAAGGCTTAACTTTTACTCCCGGCTTAAATATTCTTAAAGTTTTCCAGGATTACAAAATTAGTTCATGTTGCTCTTTAAATTGTTGTAGCCTTCTTATTATATCTTGTCAGTGCTTTGATGTGTGTGTATATTGCTTGTTATTTTTGTTGGACAATCGAGTACTTTAAAACCACATCCTTTGCATGCTAAGCCCCGCTGTCACTTCTTTGTACATCCTTTGTATCCTGCTGGGCTCAGTTTTATTTTTCTTTCCTTGTCAATACATCCTGCCCTCATCCGTATGTCATGTATCAGTTATTGTAGGTGTTGTTGTTGGAACACCCTCTCCTCCCCCCATCCCTTGTACAGACAACGTTCTGTTCTTGCTGCTGTCAACGTTTGTTATATATTCTCATGGCCACGGTCAACTTGACTCAACTTAAACTCAGTATACTTGCCCACATCAAGACCCCAATCCACACCTGGCACACCTGTTGCATACAGTATCGCTCCCAGCGATAAAATTAATTTCAATGGCTGTGCCACATGTTGCCTGCCTTGTCTGTTGCTTCTGTAGCTGTAGCTTTGTTCCCAAAGGTCAGAGGCTGTATCGTTTCTTATGCTGACAGTTTTGTACTGCGGTTCCTGTTGTTGTTGTCGTTTTTGTGGGGTTTGTGGGCGTTCTCTTAGTGGCTCTCGAAGCACAGGGGCGTGCAGGGGTGCCAAAAACACGCTTCAACTTGTTGCGCTGTATATAAAATTGAGCACAAAATTCATTTGACCCCCTGAAATTTTGTTGTGCCGCCACCCCTGACCAACCATATACCATATATATTATGTACATATGTATGTACGCCTTGTTGTTGTTTGTTTAACTAAGTCTGCTGTTAGTTGGTCGCATTATTGTCAGCTGCCGTTTATCAACAACATTTGAAACGTTCTTGGAACTTTTGTTGCGTATACGCCATGTTGCCTGCCACTAAATGTACTGCAGTTTATTTTCATTTTAACTTGAGCGGCATGCATAAACAAAAACTGTTTTCTCTATATACTATATACATATACATAAGTATATATATAATACAATAAGCATGTAAGATTATGATGGCGGTAACTTCATTTTGTGTGTTTGAGCTCTAAATATTTTTATTATACCTTTTCTGCATAGGTAAGTATGGTAATATTTATTATCATTATTTAATGCAGAAACTCTTATTTACAATAATTGTACATCCCTGTAGAGGGTGTATTTATTTTTGATACTTAGAGAGGGTCTGTTGGGGTGGCTTAAATGGATTCCATGTTACTTTCATCATGCCGTTTATGGTTACTTCTAACATATTCATAACATCTGACTGCACTCATAATGGTAAGCTCATATATTTTAGTCGATTTTTATAACATCTTTTATGTTTTATCGATTGAAATATGTATAGCTATGAAAACTAAAATTTGTTTCAACTTTTTAGACTGAATCAACAAAAGCTTAAACGAATTTTTGAGTTGATATATAGGGTGAGCCATCTGTTGCTTTGGTTGTTAAACACCGTGAAAATGCTTGCCGAAAATTAAATTCTAAGCCATGAAAACCAAAATTAGTTTCAGCTACGTTTTTTAAACTCAATCAAAAAAGGCTTAAAAGGACTTTTCAGTTGATATGTAGGGTGAGCCAACTGTTAGTTGGGTTATTAAACACTACAAAAATGCATGCCAAAAATTGAATCCTAAGAGGCGCATTTTATAAGCATTTAACTATTTAATATTAATTAATAATTTCCCAAAAAATTTAGAAAGAAATAAATTGATTAAATAGATTTGCTGCCAGGGCCGCTAAGTCAGATGAAGTCCAGGAATACAGAGAAATGGCTTCCAGGAAATGCAGTAACACTATGTACAGGAGTAGTACAGGGTTTTTCAATAAGAGCGCTACAAATGTAGTAGGAAATAATATTAAATAAAACCAAAACGGTTTTAGATATCAATGAAATTCTTTATTCCTGTGAAAGTACATTCGATGCCATTATGTATGAAACTCGATTTCTTTTGCGTGGCCACCACGGGCACTCTTGCAGAAGTCCAGACGCTGAACCCAATTTTCGACGGTTTTCAAGCATAAATCGGCCGATTCTGCTGCAATTTCACTTTCGATATTCGTACGAAGTTCATCAATCGTCGTTGGCTTATTGGCATACACCATAGACTTGGCGTAGCCCCACAGGAAATAGTCTAAAGGCGTCAAATCGCGTGGCGGCCAATTGACTGGGCCATTTCGTGAGATAACACGTTGACCAAACTTGGTTTTCAATAAATCGATTGTGACATTCACTGTGTGGTGTGTAACGTCCAAGTCCATATCATCCAATTCGGGCCAAAAATATTCGATTATCATTGAGCGGTAGCGATTCCCATTTACAGTAACGTGCCGGTCTTGATCATCCCGGAAGAAGTACGGCCCAATCACGTAGCCGGCCCATAAACCTCACCAAACCGTAATTTTTTCGGGATGCAATGGTGACTCATGGAGTACGTGTGGATGCTGCCTGACCAATAACGCATATTTTGCTTATTGACGAAGCCATTCAGCCAGAAATGAGCCTCATCGCTGAAGATAATTTTTCGTTGAAAATTCGGATCATTTTCAAGTTGTTGCTCAGCCCAATTTACGAACTTACGACGCTTCTGGTGGTCAAGCGGCTTCAGTTCTTGCGTCAATTGGTTCTTGTAAAGATGTAGGCGAAGATCTTTTCGCAAAATTCGCCACAACGACGTGACAGAGATGCCCAACGCTTGAGAACGACGTGTGAGGGTTTGGGTCTTCCTCAATTGATGCTCTAGCGGCAGCAATATTCGCAACATTACGGGTACTTTTTTGTCTCACTGGCAAGGGAACATTTTGTACTGTGCCTGTGGATTCAAATTTTTCCATTAGACGCTCAATTGTTGATCTGACAGGACAATTATGACGACCATAAATTGGACGTAGCGCTCTTAAAGTTGAGGCCACTGACTCCGAATTTCGCTAGTAAATTTTAGTAATTTCGACTCGTTGTGGGATCGTATATCTTTCCTTGATGAAATGGCAAACCTTACTGAAGGGAAATGTCAAGAGAGTGGGAAAAAATATGGCGTCGTTTGCTGTCTCTATCGGTCTACTTTTGTAGCGTCCCTATTGAAAAACCCGATATTTCAAATATTTATTAGTATCTAAATATGAATCATAAGGATATTTAAAAGTATCAAGATTTTTTTTCCAAATTTGTTGAAAAATATACAAATAAAATGAAACAACGAAACCAACAGATGGTCCACCCTATAAAGCGTACAGAAAAACTTTAAATTCGTTCAATGTTTTAAATACACGTATACAAAAACATTTATATCGATTTTAATAAAATTTTATACAAAGGCACAATGGCACATCCGCTGATAATCGGATGCATGCCAAAAATCAAACCCTAGGGACACATTTTGCAACAATTTCCCAAGGAGTTTAGAAGGAAATAAATTGCGACATTTGAATATGAATCTTTATTTTAAAGAATCACGATATTTTTTGCCCAATTTTCTTGAAAAAAAAACTAATAAAAAGCAACTAACAACCACACGAACATATGACCCACCCTATATGCTAGCAGCAATATTTGTTTATCGATTTCTCTATCGTACACTTTTATTGATTGCAAATTTTCATTTCTGAAAACTTTAATAAAATTTGCAAACAGCTTTAAATTGAAAGCAGCTTAAGCAAAAGTTACTTTGTTTAATTCAATTAAAATAAAGTATCTAAAAACCACAAAGAAAATACCAGAAAAAAAACAAGTTTTCCTCTCCAAACTTTTCTATTGCACTTTAAAGCATAAAAACAAAGCTACCTTTTTATATAAATAAAAAATATAAAGCAATGGCATGAGAAATAATCAACGTTGGGGAAAACGAAGAGAGTGAGGCTGAGGGCAAAAGCAATGAAAAGCTGTGGTATATTTTATTTTTGAAAGATTTTCCAAATCGTTGCACAAATCGAGCTTGAGGGCGGGATTACGTCGCAGCGGTTCCTTGATAATTCGCAGACAGACGCCCCAACCAAACACACACAGATACACAGAGACACACACACAATCACAGTTAGAGCCACAAACAACACAAAATGGCGTAAAATTATGTCTACTTGGCTTAAGGTTGACATCTTTTATAGTGATTATGACGCATGAGTACATGTTTCTATATATAGGGAGCAGGAACCAGCAGGATCCATATGTGGGTAGCATATTTTGAGCTACATACGGCGTACTGTCATATCCGTAGTTCCCTTTCAATTTACATATAATCTGTTGCCGCGAGGCGCATCTGTTGCCTCAAAATGAGCAAAAGTGAACAAAATGCACTTCATTTGGTTTCTGGAAAAAAAAATAAAATTATGTTCCTTTTGTGCAATGTCCTTTGTGTATATTTCCGCGGAATTTTGCAATATCCTGTAGTCAATATATGAGCGTTGTTATTGTGGAGTGAGTTGTGCATGTCCTTGAATCGCATAATGCGTTTAAATTGAAATTAATATGATTATAAATAATGAAATGCACTTCAAAAGACAGTTCTTGGAAGGTTTATTTGTATAAGACCTTTTGGTTAAGGTCCAAGTGTATAATGAATACAGGAAGTCGATTAGTTTGAAAATTGAGATTATGCTATTCACCACCCATCCATATCCCCTCTAGCGACTCGTGATTGGAAACTCAGCCAGGTCAGAGTAACTGTATTTATTTCTTCGCGGACAGCTCCATGTTGGGGGGGAGTCTACTCTAAAAAACTAAATATTCGGGAGTCTTTTCAACTGCCGGACCACTGCAGCGTTTTTCAAGCAGAGATCCTTGCCATTAACGAGGCTTAGATCTACTTGTGCAACACCAGCTTACGATAAACATATTTTCGAATAGCCATAAAGTCACTTCGAGCACTATCCTCGAACTCGAGACAGTCCACAACTGCCGCAAATCTATTCAAGAGATGACACAGCAGATTGTTATTAGACTCATTAGGGTGATAGGATTCAAAATATTACAGGTAACGAAATAGCAGATGAATTGGCCAGACAGGTCACGACCTCTAACCTCCTATTATCGGATAAGGAGGATATTCGTATACCTACGGCCAGTTTCAAGCTACGAACAAGGGAGAAATTTAGGTCTCACGTACAAAGGCTGTTGTATATGGCCTATAAATGACCCAAAAAAATCCATAAGGCTCTGGGGACTCAAACGATCGCAATGCTCCGCAGTTGTCACAACAATCACTGGACACTGGCTTGTCGGAACACTTGCGACCAGAATGAATATTCCGAGTCATGACTTTTTCAGAAGCTGCAAAGACGAAGAAGAAGTTGAATCAGTAGAACACTTTCTCTGTTCCTGTGAGGCTCTTAGTAGTCGAAGGAACAAGCATCTGGGAAACTACTTCCTTCATAACCTAGCTGAGCTGGCATCTATTGTATATGTCCGAGGAGGATTGCTAGTAAAGACAACGTGATGGGAATCTTTTTAGCGGGATTATCTCAGGAGCAGGGCTAAAGAGATTTCTGCGATATCACAAAGGGCCGGTTTAGGCCCAAGTGTGCTGGATTGCTAAGCCAGCAGCCGCCCTAACCTTACCTTGACTATGGTGACTATAAGAAATAGGATCCTTCTGGCATCTTCGTAATTTTCTTTGAAAGACGAAATTCTCCCGAAGTGTTTCTCCTGTTATATATTTTGTCTTACCAATGGGACTAAAGATGAAGGAGATGATGTACGACAAGAATCACCCACAACTAAATGGTGATCACCCACAACTAAATGGTGATTCTTGTCGTATCACCCACAACTAAATGGTGATTCTTGTCGTACAAGATCATGTTAAAATCCGTTAGGAGCAAGATTGGGGCCATTTGTTACCAAAAGCAAAAGGATTGTTTCAGGATGGGGCTACTTGTAGCGTTAAGTATAAGTAGAATCCATAAAATTGCGAATCTCCCTAGTCACGTGTCTACACACCTCACATCAGCTTCTATCCTAATAAGGATATCAAATTTTATTACCGATTCACCAAATCTAAAAACATTTTCTAAAATATTCTTAAAAATTCCTCGAATAAGGGGTTTTTAAGGTAATTCACAGGGATAATTGAGTCTTGGTTCTATCATAATCTCAAAAAACACCAAAAAATTTGTATTCAAGCCCGGTTTTAAAGGGTCGCTGAAGACAAAATCAAAAAAAGCCAACCTGTTCAATTTTCTAAATATTCTCAATAATTCCGAGATTTATGGAGTTGGTCTTAGTTCTCTCCTAATCTTTAAAAACACAAAAAAATGGGTATTCAAGCCCGGTATTAAAGGGTCGCTGAAGACAAAATCAAAAAAAGCCAAGCTGGCTAATTTTCTAAATATTCTCAATAATTCCGCGATTTATGGTGTTCGTCTTACTTCTCTCCTAATCTCTAAATTACAAAAAAAAAGCCCGATTTTTAGAGTCGCACGAAAAACGAACAAGGTTATGTTTCCAGGATTGGCGTCAATTTGAAGAGTCCTTCCAACACTTTTCCAGATTTTATGAGTTCCTCTAGGAGAGTTCGTAGATATGCTTATGATATCTGGAATACTCGTACTACGCAAAGCGAAAAAATAAATCCAGCTCAAAAAGTTTTATCGTAAACTAAGAATACGTTTATAAGTATAATGTGAAGTTCTTCATCTGTATCAGCCACTACCCCTTACCTCACATCTTAAAGCTGATGGGTCAAGAGCTTCTTTTTTTTATATTTATCAAAAATTTCGACTAAAGCTCCGAATATTTATGTATAACAAATGTAATTTACTAAAACACTCAATCCAAATACGAAAACTTATTCCTAGTCATTTCCACTCGAAGTTTTTTATGATACTAAATACTTTTCAAATATTCCAAGGACACAAACAAATGTGGAACCAAAAGGCATGTCAGAGTACATTATAATAAATTCATGTTTTTGGCTAAGTGAGTTAAGGGAATGCGGTTTATCTTTAAGGTTCTAGTTGTAACTTTGTTGTTGTTGGTCCCAACCACACGAGCTCCTTTGAGAATGAAGTTTCCTTTGCAATGACATTCGAAACGCACGAATGTGTGAGAATTTGTGTGTTTCTCGATGTAGAGACTTCTCTTTGTAAGTGTTTAGCTTATATAATAGAAATGTTGTTTAATATCCTGAAATGTTGTTAGTGTCAAACAGAGTAGCATTCTAGTTGCTTCTGCCAGCGGCAACTTGTCACGTTCTCTGGTTCCTGTACCTTTTGTTATATCCTTGCGTACGTTCGACACCGCATAGTCAGACTACATTGAGGCTGCATCTGAAAAATACATAAAGTATAGTAGTTCAGGGCGGAGTTGGACAGGGCGTAGTTGGCACCCCTTGACAGAGACACAAACAACTAGACAGCAGGAACCCCGAGCTTGTCATACACGAAATATAACCAGCCCTGACAGAGCATGGGTTGGAGTAGGGAAGTCAGGACTCGGTATGGACAGCAACAGCAGCAACAACGACATCAAAATAACGGTAAGCAATAGTGTCAACAGCGATGACAATGGAAACGAGCAAGACCCTCTTAAGTACCGAAACGCGAAACAACACTGGGGAAAATTATTTCAAAATATTTTGGAGGAGAAATATTTTCTGATAAAAGAGTCGTGTTGAAAAGCGTAAATTTTTAAAGGCATTTTTGAAATTGCGTTTTTGAGTTAAGATTGAAAATGAGGCTGCAAAATCTATATTTTAAAGCGAATTCTGATTATTCCATACGAGGAAAATTTAAAAACATACAACAAGCTGAAAAATTTAACTTTTTAGAAAAGCAGCTTCCACGACTTAGAATCGAGCCATGGTCTCTTAACGTAGGAATTTTAAGTTCTGTATAAGTTAAGTTAAGTTCTTATAATATTATATTATATTTATCTCAGGTGTTTATGATCCTAGTATAATGATGATTGGTGTCTATCAAAAGATATTTTTAGTTCCCGTATTTTGTCTGTGTGCACCAAAATTGTAGCTTCGAAATTGGACGGAAAAAATTGGAGAAAAAAATTAACTCAAGGTGGTACGGATAAAAGAGTCAGGACCAAGCGCGTAATTTTTTGCAGCCAGTATAAGAATCGTAATTTTGACTTAAGATTCGAAATAAGCCTGAAAAATCTGAATTTTAAAGCTAATTCTTATTATTCCACAACGAAAAAAATTAAAAATAAATAAAAAGCTATAAATATAACTATTTTAGAAAAGCAACGAACCATGGTCTCTAGAGGTTTTAACTTTAAGATCTGTTTATCTACTCATTTGTATGCATTTCCAACAAACTCCCTGCCACCTTAAAAATATTACATTGCCATTATCTCAGATATTTATGATCGTAGTATAATGATTCTTGGTGTTAATTAAAAGAATTTTTTATTTCTCGTATTTGGTTTCTGTGCACTAAAGTTGTAGCTTTGAAGTTGGAAGGGGCATGATGAAAAAAATTAACTGGAGCTGGCCCAAATGTGAAGTTTGGTTATCCACGTTCTAAGACTCGCCCAGACACAGGTAGATACACATTGGTGTCCTACCTGGTGCGAATTCGGGATTTGCTCTTGGATCACATTCCAGAGCTCGCAAAAATCTGTCCACCCATATTCTTAAATTTCAAAAATCATCTCGCGAGTCCTTCACTGCTACCTATTATCGATTGCGATTAGTTACCTATCAGGAGCGTATCCAGGATTTGGTCTTGGGTCATCTCAAAGTGCACATCAGCTCTTGCAAAAAACTGTCCACACATTTCTTTTAATTTCTGGGAGGATTCCTGTCTCAAAAATCATCTCGCGAATCCTCCACTGCTACCTTTTATCGATAGCAAATAGTTACCTATCAGGTGCGTATCCAGGACTTGAACTTGGGTCACTTAAAAGTGCACATTAGAGCTCGCAAAAAACTGTCCACCCATATTTTTTAATTTTTAGGGAGGATTCCAGATCCAAAAATCATCTCGCGAATCCTCCACTGCTACCTTTTATCGATACCGATTAGTTACCTAACAGGTTCGAATACAGGATTTGGTCTTGGGCCACTTTCAAGTGCATATCAGAGCTCGCAATAAACTGTCCACCCATTTTTTTAAATTTTAGGGAGGAGTCCGGACCCACCCACCGTCACCTACCATCGATAGCCCCTGCTATTTTTATTTTCATTGCCCACTTTGTTTTTTTTTTTGGCAGTGTACTGTATGACAGTTATAGACCCTCCTTTTTGGGTTAACAAGCAGTGTCCGCCTGTATGCAGGCTCCATGTACATCGACGCTGGGGCCTGCCCGTACATATTTTTGCAAGCTTTTAGCATAACTTCTTTTGTGCTCATATGATGATGATATCACATGGGAGGGAAGTGCTCGTGTGATGGTCTTTAAATTGCAGCCCTTGTGACGTTCCATTACTAGCTGCACTTTCGGCCACTATCCTGACTTTTTGTGCATTTTAATTGAATTTACAAAATGCTTGCAATTTCGAACCGCTGATATTGTGTGCCCCTAAAAGCATGCACCAAATATTATTAGCCCGCAAAACAAACATGTAATTTGGTTATGCACATATATTTATGGAGTTATTTCGAAATGTGATTTTCTGTGCCGCAGTAGGGATTACTGTATGGATGCCATATGGAATGAGTGCATACATTTTTAATAGCCACGGGCGACCACGTAGATGATTGCTCCCGCGGCAATGTTGCACGCCAATGAACGTTTCAGCTTAATTGGCAAATAGACAAAATTAGGTTAACAGCAGGTGGTAGGTGGAGAGAGAGGACAACCCCGCAGATCCCTTTATCCGCCAACAAGCTGAGCTTTTGATTGCGCAAGTGGCATGCCCCACTTGACAATTTTGTACAGGTATAATTTATGGCAGGCCATAATGATGGGGCATTGAAATATTTATAGTATGTATCTTATTATTACTTTGTATGTAATGTTGTTGTTCCATTGTAATTTAGCCATTTTTGTTGTTGTTTTGTTGGCCAAATGGTTTATTGCACACTAAAGAATTTACGTTTTACAGCGTAATAATCATTTTAAAATTTATTTTCATTTACGTTTAATTTAAATGCCAATATGGTAAATGCAGCAAACATTTCATTTAAAAAAATTAAATTGCTGCGTACGTGCAGACGATGGATTTTGATAGGTAGACAGTGGAATACCCTATAAAATTAAAAAAAAAAAAAACAATTGCTCTACGTGAGGATGGGTGACCTCAGCGATAATGAACCTCGGTATTTCGAACTTTTATGACATTTAATTAGATAAAAAAAATGGCGGACGTAAAGTCGGGCGCGGACGACTTTAGGATACCCTGTACCACTAGCTTGTAATAAAGTCCGATTTCTTCACAAAAAACCAAAAACAAAAGAATTTTTAAGCAAAAAATTTTTTTTTGACCGATCGTTCCTATGGGAGTTATATGATATAGTGAACCGATTTCAATAAAATTTGACACAGTGCTCAAATACCTTAAAAAAGATATGAATGCCAAATTTATTTCAAATATCTTTACAAACAAACAAAACACATCGAATTTTGTATAAAAAATGTGTTTCTGGACCGATTGGTCCTATGGGAGCTATATGATCTAGTCAAACGATTTAGATTAAATTTGGTACAGTGCTTAGGAACTATAAAATACTCCCGAATGTCAAATTTGGTCCCAATATCTTAACAAACAAACGAAATACAACAAATTTAGTTAAAAAATCGATTTTTTTGGAAGATCGGACCTATGGGAGCTATATGATATAGTCAACCGATTTTGTTCAAATTTGGCACATTGCTTAAGTGGTCTAAAAATTTCCAAACGCCAAATCTGGTTACGATATCTTAATTAAAAAACGAAATATAGCGAACTTTTCTTTAAAAAAGTTATTTTGGCCGATCGGTCCTATGGGAGCTATATGATATAGTCAACCGATTTGATTGATCAAATTTGGTAGAGTGATTGGGAACTATAAAAAACTTTCGAATACCAAATTTGGTTACGATATCTTTATAAACAAACGAATTATTCATCTAAAACGCTTTTTTTTTGTCGAGGTCGTCTCAAACACCCCTATGGGAGCTATATAATTTAACCCCGATATCAAAAAAATAAAATAAACTTGCCTCCTATGGAATAATATGGGATCTAATGTGAAAGATTGGTAACTCTAGCTCTTACCATCTCTGAGATCTAGGCGTTCATACGGACGGACGGACGGACAGACGGACGGACGGACGGACGGACAGACGGACAGACGGACATGGGTATATCGACTTCTCTATTCACCCTGATCATATTTTAGGTAACTTTGGGATGTCTCCGACGTCTCCTTCTATATGTTACATACATTTTCGGCTTGCACAAACTTAATATACCCTTGGTACCATACGGTACAGTGTATAATAAATTCATCTTAGGATTACACAGGCCTACTAAGCTAAGGTAAGTTGCACCCGGTTGAGATCGCAGCACCACGCCGAGCTAAGCTGACTCTCCCGCGATTTGGGTCTCAACCACCACGATACTCCCACAAGGGAGTATACTGGATGTATACTCCACCCGTGGTACCGAAATTAAGGGATCGGTTTGCACTCCTCTTTCAGTCCCGACATACTCGGATTTGGGGAACCCCGCCAGTTTTGGCATCAAATGCCCGGGACTGGTCACCAATCTGCCATCCGTGTTTTAATCACCCGCCGACGACGCATAAATACGACTCCCTGTCAGCATCCACTCTCCAGTCGATGGTGACCAACATTGACGCTGTCTTGTCCAAATTAAAGCTTTACGCCCATTCCCTGACGATTCCCATTTAGTCGCCTCTTACGATAAGCAGAGGAACACTGAGGTGGATATTCTAATCCCGCCACCCCACGGGAAAGCTGCCCAAGCAGTAGGATTTCTCCTATTAAGACGACAACCTTTTGGAGAATGAGACGTCTGTAGAGCGAGCCGTTCGATCCGTGGCAGACGCCCACCAGCGAGCAGACGATATAAATTATTCAAAGATACCCGTGGATTGACGATGCAATTCATCCGCCTCTGAAAGCTTATTCTCTTTAACCCTTAGACCAAGTATGCTGGAATGGCCTAAAAACAAGAGCTCCCTCTCTGGTTAGCCCTGTTCAAGACTTCCACACGGGTTGGTCATCGTATCTTCATCAAGGTTGCTCAGGTTACCAGGGTGCATCAAGCCTTTTGCAACAAATGCTTGCGCCAGATTCTACATGTATGGTGGCCCAACCGTATACTAATGTAGATTTCTGGAACGTAATTCATACGAAACCTGCGCCAGTAGATGTATGCGAGGCGTAAGTGGCGATGGATTGGGCATACTCTCGGAGATACAATGGGAACCTCGCTCGACAGGTACTTCATTGGAACCCTCAGGGGAGAGGTCGTCGCGTTGGTGGTATGCAAGCGTAGATGGCGATGGATTGGGCATACCCTTCGGAGATCCAACGAGAACCTCGCTCGACAGGCACTTCGTTGGAACCCTCAGGGTAGAGATCAGTGGTGCGCCAGCAAACACATGAAGAAGATCTATTGATCATGAACCACAAGCCGCCAGCTACTCATGGAATGATATTTGCCGGGAATAACGTAAAAGAGTTCGCTACAAGAGGACGGTCGAGGCCCTATGCTCCACTGGGTGTCGAGAATGACAGAAGAGGAAGATGGACTAATTCTCATCTCGGATTCGCTTAGCTTTCCAACAACTAAATCATGTTGGTATGTGTAGGGTTGTGGAAAGTTAGGCAATAATAGGTAAAGAGAGAATTACGACAGTAAGATCAAGCAGAATAATTGAGCTTCGCTAATAAGATGTTTTTATGGGAAACTAGTGAGCCCGGCAGACGTTGTCCTGCCCAAACTTTTTGAATACTCCTAAAGTAACTAAACATCGTAAATTTCTCTAATAAGCTTATCTGGAAAAATATAAGATTTTTAGATTAGTTTGCCGCTCGCTTCAAACTTGCACCATTATGAGTCGACTGACGCGCTTCACGGGTCTGCCTTAACCGAATTCTTTCACGTTCATTGCGATTTTCACGTTCCTGGGCAGTACGATAAGATTGATAATTTATTTGATTCGTTGCATTTCTTCCAATTATAAACAGTATGCATTGATCGATTAGGTGACGACATTACCGATTGTCCTTATGCTTTATTAACCATCGCCAAGCAAGGATCTTCAATATGAACTAAAGCTTCATTGTAAACTTCCGGAGTAAATTCCATTACTGGCTTACGTTTAGCTTTATGTAGTCGGAACAAAATACCTACTGATAAATAATCTTGATATTTTATCCACAATTCAGGTGGATTTGGTGGAAAGCATGTTGCCAAAATAATCGCAAATAGAATATGTATTTGATATGGATGAGCAGTAATGGCAGCATCTGCTAAATTTTGACCTCAGTGCAAATCATTTTTCAACAAATTCAATTTTTGACATGCCTCGCGATACGTTGCACACAATACGCCATTCACTGTTCTCAATGATTGAAATGATGTTGGACCTCGAACATTGATAAACAACAATACTAGTTTTTGTATATATGGCAATATACACACAAAGCCGATATTCACAAAAATACGTATATCTCCCGAACAAATACAAACAAACACATCGAAATAGGCTTAAAACCTCAGTATTGACAACATTTAACACACGAAAAAATCAGATTTGAAATTCATCGACGCGTTCATGAGAACACCCGTAACACGTAAAACATAAGTTTCTTTTATATATACTATATAGATTATAATATTACAAAATATGTTTAGAGTTCTGACTTTACTGTAACTAAAACTTACCTTATCTTTCCTATTCAGACAGTAAGGTAAATCCCAGTCTCGGACTTAAGCTTTGGGGAATAATACACACCTAGTGACAAGCTCTTTCAAATTTCGCGCTCTTTCTCAAATTAAGAATCTCTCATCTATCCATATTGATCAGTAGAGACTTTCTGCTGTTACCTAAATTTCTTCGAACTTAGTATACCCTTTTTAACTCCCAAGTTAGGTGCATAAAAATAAAATAAACAACAAACCCTTAGCTGTAGCGCAAAAAAAAATTAAGCTTTTTGCAATTTTGTAGTGAATATTTAATGGGTCCGGGCAATACAAAAATACAAGTGTATAAAGTACGGCAACGCTTTGGCGTACGTGCAGCACAGTTCGAAGTATCCCAGTGCTACGAGCCATAAAAAACGTTTTCGTTAAGTGGTGAGCAGTCAACAGTGCGTATGAGCGATTTTTGCTTTGGGTATTTTTATGAGCTTCCAGCGTAACTTTACGATTTTAAAGCTAATACAAACAATACCGAAAACGGGTCGTTTGTTTAATGCTCAGCTTAAGTCGAAATCGCCAAATAGATTTGGCGGCAAAAGGATAGAATGATAAAATGTAACAAAAGTAAACAAATCAAAAGGCAAACAATAGAAAAGCTGCCTCTGTGTGTGTTGATGTTGTCAATGTAAACAAGCAAAACGTGCGAAAGGGCAGCTTAATGGCCTAAATGATAAACTGACTAAATGACAAAAGGAGCAAAAAGACAAGCTCTGACCGACCTGCTCTACCTAATTGACCAACTGTCTTAATCAAGCTTGACAAAAGCAAGACAAAATTGGTAACAGGGGCGAACTTTGGCAAAGGCACAGCAACTGCCAAATTAAATACGGCCCTGTAGAGCTGCTTACAATTTGGCCCGTATTGTTGTCAACTTTATGCTGCAGTTTTGCGCTGCCCACAAAATTTACATAAATTTCATATATTATAAAATAAAGTCGCCTAATTTATAATCATATAGTAGTTTTTAGAAAATTTTAGTAATTAATCAAAACAAACCTGGTCTTTGTGGTTCGTTCCGGATACGCTGAGCGCTGCCTGCCCTTAAATTATAATCTTGCTGCTCCTTGTAACTAATGAGCGTTAAGTGGCGGCTTTTGGTCAGTGGCGAAAGGTTAAAGACACAACTTGGCCTATATATTTGGTCGATATTAACAGCGAACACGCACACACATATAGAGATAAACACGCTGGCACAAAAGATTCACATAAATCTATATACATATATTTATATGCCTTAATAAATATAAGCAACTAGACATTTAATGTGTATTGTACTTGTTGTACACTTTTTTTCTTTCTTTATTTTTGAGATATTTTTAGCAATTGCCGGTCGTTGATTTTCCACTTGAACTGCACTGAGAAATTTTTCTAATTTTCTTGCTTGGACACATTTAACTTTACAAAACTTTAGCACTGCATTCTGGCCATAAAGTTGCGCGCACTGCTTTGATATTTTGAGTTGTGGCACGAAAAATTTAACCACAAATGAATTTTCAAATTTTCGAAATTCCGCTGCTTTTAATTCAGACGCTTTGCTTTCTCGGCGTCAACCGCTCAACTGAGGCCAATGTCCGATCCGTGCGAAAGTCGACGAGTGTTTGAGTGGTGAAAGTCTCGTGTCGTGTTTTTCTTTGCGAACTGCTTCGTGCAAAGTTCGGGCGCGTGCTTTCATTGACACCAACACACGCACACACATACATAGCTGCATGCCTGCTGCTGCAGGAGGGCTGTGACGTCACAGAAAAGCTTCCAGCCGTGACGTCATAGTTTTAGCTTTGTCTTTGTTGCTTGCTTAGCATATTTTGTTACTGTATGAAGTGTAGTAAAAAGAGGTGGCGCAATGCGCAGCTTCATTATTTGACAGCAAAAGAGACATTTTAGCTGCGTGACGTCACAGTGAGTAGATCTTATACAGCGTTTGCACGCGTTCAGTGCTAATTTTAGAGTTAATTCCTGATGTGAAATAAACTTTTCATGTTTTATTATTGGTGTTTGAGTTTAAATGTTTGTAATGTATTTTAATTTTTGTTTATAAACAGTGTATATGTTTATGTTAATTGTTTAGGCTTTAGTTAACATAACAGTGCTGCATGCAAACGGGAGTGAGAGCATTAACAGAATAGGTAGAACATAACAGAAATTTAACATTGTAGGCCTTGTTAACAGTAAAGATCATGGAATGACCAAACAATTAGTTTAAGTATTTGGCGTGACGTCACTTAAATTTTATATTTATATTTTTGTGAAACTACTTTTTTTAACGATTTAATTCCAAAAAAAAAGTCTTTTTTGGTTTCTTTATTAATGAATATATAAAAAACATAATTTAATTTATAATGCAAAAATGATAATTAAATCTTTAAAACTGGAAAATCAAGGCGTCAAAAATCAATCGTAAAAAAGGGTAATTTGGGGTCGAGAGACACGAAAATGGCAACGTTTTCTTAGCACCGCTTTTGGACACATTTTAGAAAAATATGTTCTACGCTCCTATCCGATTTTAAAGATCTTAGACTCCAACATTTCATAAAATAAGTTCCTTTTAAGGCTTAATATTCTTTTTAAAGTAATCTTTCGTTAATAAAAAGCTTATGTGTAATTTTGAAAACTGGTCAAAAACTATACAAATTACAAAGGTTGCAATTTTTATGTTTTTCGACACCAAAATACCTTAAAAGACACTTTTTTAGGAAGGTGTACTCAATGGTCCTTAAATTTGTAAATTAGTGTTATGAAATATTTGCGAATGATGCGCTGAACTCTTTAATTTATTAGCTTTACAATATTTTTAATTTGTAACAGAAGCTCTTAAAACATTTTACTACAGTTAAATATAAGAATTGATTATTAAATTTACTTATTGTCTTATGCCAGATGGTAAATAAATAAAGAAATACTACAATTTTAAACAAATTTCTTTTTTAACATTTATTTATTGTTCATGATGAACCTTTTTTTTTAAATACCTACCTATCTAAAATTAATTTCACAACTGCGTACTTGCTCTATCCATAAGTCATAAATATATACTCTATAGTCATAAATTATCATTTTAATCTTTGATTTTTATATTTAGAAAAAGAAAAAAAAAAATTTAAAAAAGTAACACTAACATTCTGAATGTGGGAAATAAGTGTATTAGTAGGAAATATTCATTTAAAAAATGTAATTTTTATATGCCAAAGTTTGAGTAACCATCCGGGTTAGTACTTTAAATAATAAATTTTGTAACTAAAGTTTATATTAGTAATTAAATAATACTCCCTAAAATAATTAAACATCTTAAAAAAAAAAAAATTTGGGTGATGCGGTCTTCAGAAATACAGCCAATATTATACATTTAAGCGGTCATCAATATATATCATTCAGCAATCATCCGATTTGTTTAAGTTTTAGCTTAAGCGATTTTCAACCTGTCTCTATGAGTAATATCTCCAAAAACATCGAGTAAAAACAGAGCAATACAAAAGATCATGATCAGACTTAGAACTGAGCCCCAAAGAAATTTTAAAAAGTTAACTATTTGGTAAGTATTTTTTGATTAAAAATTCTTTTTCCGTATTATTTTAATCGTAAATGCTGCGATGTCAAAAATCGCCTTTTACTCAACTTTCTGTATCTATTTAAAAATGTATTTTAATATTAAATAAAAATATTATAATATATAAATTTATAATTTTTATGATTTAAGAGAAGAATCCAGTTTAGACCGTTCAAAAAATCAACTTTTTTTTATTGCATAAATTGTTAGTATAACTAGTCAAAAATATGTGGTCAAAATTTGAAAGCAAAAATTGCATTATTCCCAATGCTATGAGGACTTAAGTGACAGCCCCTCAGTCTGGAGTCGAAGCTCGCGGGTTTAGAGTATTTCAAACTCGTTTTTCTCGGAAGGACTATTTTTTCAACTTGTGGGCATTCTAGCTTTAAAAATAATTGACCAATCGTTCTGAAATTTGGTGTGAACATTCTTTATTCAATTCAAATCTAGATGAACTTAGTTCTGAGATTATATGATTATTAAAAATATGTTGTTTTTTATGCAAAAGAGGTGAAAAAATGTGGTATAAAAACATAACCATTTTTTAATTTTTTTTTAACATAATCAGGTTCTTAGGAAATGTGTTGCTAACGAAAAAAAAAAAAATAATCCGGTGGCAATCGTCCATAAACAGCACAATAAACGACACTATTTCCGACGGAAATAACTTGAAAAAATTCTTAAGTCTACTTCAAAATATGAATAAAATACTCTCAAATTTAAAAAAATTTCTGTTTATTTATTCCCTATGTAAAAAATTCACAAAAACAACAAAATCTCGGCCTCCTAAACTGGTCTCCCCCAATTCTCAATTATTTTTGGTAAAAAATAACACCCTTAATTCAAAACACTTTAAAGAAAAAATAGCTGTTATAAATATTTGTACAGTTTGAAAAAAGCTGATAGCAGAAAATTTTGTTATAATTGAAAATGTTAAATATTACCAAATTTTAAATTTTCCTGGCTTCATTAAACGGCTATTCATAATAAGAATTTGAATTTTCTTTTTGTAAAATTTTTATTCTTTATTGAATTTTAAAATTAAAAAAAAGAACATACATGAAGGCTGAAGATCTTGAATGCTAGAGACAAATGTTAAGCTATTAAAAACTGTTATTATCTGTAGAATTATCTGAACATCTTTTCCTGTAAGAGAATTTAGAAGTTTTCTGTATCTTTACGAAACTTGTTGTGAGACCTAATTATAAGCAACAATTTATTATTTTCCAAAAGCCCCTACTAAATTTTGCAACAAAAAAACAATTCAATTTTATGAATATGTTTTTATTAAGCAAACAAATACAAATTCTTATGAAAAACCTGCTATTTAAAAACGATTATTTTATATCATAAAGTGATATTATTTTAGTAGGATTTTCGAATGGAGTAGGCCTCCGCCATTTTTATATGGATATTGAATCTTTTTTTACGCGAATTTTTTAAGGATTTTTTCTGGAAACTTATTTTTTGCGTAATAACAGAATTAGGTTTATAATAACATTAACATTTTATTACTTATTTATTTTTATTTTTTAGGAATAATTTCTACTATATAATTATATAAATTCAAGTATATAACTTAAATATTAAAATATAAATGATAAAAAATTATAAAATATTTTTAAAAGTTATACAACAAATGATTATACTATATGTAATGTAAATCCCAAAATCTCAATCATGTGACGTATTGCAGTAACAACGAAAATTGTTAAACGAAAATGCGTTACCTATTTTCTTTAAACCACGATGTAGTATTTGTTTGCCTTACGACTTAGCTGACTGTGCATCTTTGTATGAGTGAGTGTGTGTGTGTGTTTGGGAGTGTGTGTATTTGTGAAGTGTATGTGTGTGTTTGTCTTTAGCTCTATTCTGTTATTTCATTGTTTGCATTGTTGTCCAGACTTTTCATTCTTATTGCAATATTCCTTCACCATTTGCTTCTTCTTCGTTCTCGCTTTCTTTTGTTTATGCGCGTGTTTTCCGTTATATTACTGTAAATATTCTAAGCTTTTTTTTTGACTTTCTTTGTGTTATGAGCCGAAATGCTGACAGCATTATTTATACATATCACTTGGCCAATTTTATTGGCCCATCTTTTTGTTGGAATTCACTATTGCTCACTGTTTCGTTTCGTTTTCGGCCATATAACCATATAATATAATTTTAGAATATTCTCTTTAAATTATCTTTTGTTGCCCAACTAACAATAACAAAAAAAAAACAAAAACAAAATGTTAACAAATATTCTTGATGAAATTTTAGCTATTCTATGGACTGATTCACTTTGATCTTCACATGGATTTTGTTTTTATATTTATTTATTTATTTTTGTATATATTTTTCTTGCCCGATGCTAATATATAGTATATAAAGTCATTTAACTTTCAATTGTTGCTAAAGCGTGCTCGGAAATTTTGACTCAAATGTCCAGTTTCACAATTTTTCTAGAAATTAAACTGTTTAGTGGTTGACGTCAGAGGCGCTTTGTTTGGGGAACTATGAACTGGCCTCTAGCTGTTTGGTAATTAATTTAAAATATCATTTTTGTTTTTCCCAATGATTCAAATTTTTCCAAGTAGGCATAAAAAATTATAAACATATATTTGTGTTAGTCGGGGCGATGAACTGCTTAGGTATAAACCTTGACACACTTTCCGCAAGTTTTAGTAATAATATGTGCCAAGAGAACATTTACTCAAAAACAACAAGCAGATTCTTCAAAAACTCGAAATTTTTTTGGGATTTACTTTACATTAAAGATCGATCCCAGCTTTAATTTTAAGTTCTTTGGAGCAAGGCTTAACTTCTTCAGAAACTTAAATGTCTGATTTTTCAGTCTTTTTGTGGATAATGACCTACTAATGTTAACATTTTATCTTGCTCTCGTTCTTAGGCTATTTGAGTTTACTTCATTCTTCAAAATCTAACTGACTTTTTTGTATTAATCGCCATTCGACATACCTGAAGAAGTTCCTTTTGCTAACTAACCTGAATCCCTTAAAGACTCTAATACTTAACCTTCATTCTTATACAATTTTCCAACTTTTTCGGAAAAATCTCCATCCGGCATACCGCAAGTAGTTCGCTTTGCTAACTTATCTGAATCCCTCGAAGACTTAATCATCTTATACAAAGATAAAGCGACCCATAATTGGTTAACACCTGCTTGGGTAACCCTTAACAAAAAAACATAGGTTGCCAACTTGAACTGCACCTTAACCCTCTTTCTTAAGATTCTTTTAAGCATTCAAACTAAGGTAAATCGCCCAGGGCTGGGAAAACAAATTGCAGCCAACATTTAACCCTTGATTGCATTTTAAAAGCAAACTGCTTAAGGGCAACAGGCAACAACTAAACAAACACAAATCAATCAATCAGTCAGCATCCCAATCAAGCATATAAACCCAGTGTCAATGCCAATTTGGCATTACGTATACGTCCCATATACCCACCGAATATCCTCCGCTAACAAAATCAATCATCATATTTTACGTATGCTATTTGCCAGAATTCTTTGAAATATTACAAAACTGCAATTTTATTGCCCATCAGCAAGTTAAGAAGACTCAACCGAGTGACTGAGTGAGTGAGTAAACTTGCCAGCTAAGCACTTGACATGCCCACACATTTGAGTTGGCAGCCCGCTGTTTGTGGTAGATACTTGGAGGAGCTGAGAGCCCCCAAAGACCCTCCATAGACCCCATGCTAGGCCGCAAAACAATAACAATATGTCTAAATGTGTCAAACAGCCGGCTGACAACCAAAAAGCGACAAGCGTCAAGCGCCAATATACAAAACATAGAGCAAAGCAGACAGACGGATAGACAGACGGAAGGACAGACGGAGAGACAGACAAACGGAGGAACAGACAAAGCAGGTGTAATAAAAGGTAGCGCATATCTTATCAATAGACCGCCTTGTGGTACGCACAGTAGGGTAAATAGTTTTTCGCACACCTTAAAGTTGAATGCTCTACAATTTAGCGTAAAATAAAAATAATTATTAAATTACTGTTGCTTTTTTAAAGCTGTCTTCAAAAATGTGTTTTTGAAAGAAGAACATAATTGACTGAGGATTCTTCGCATGCCAGCCCACAGTCTATTATGAGTAGTGTGACCAACTGGCCCGGAAAAACTGAGATATAGCCCGCTTCTGCAAGCAACATCCCAGTGTCCCGATGACTCCATCCGATTGGCCAGATTTTAAAATTCTTTGAAAGAATATCAAATATTGCTTAGGCAAATATCATCACAAGAAAAATAAAATTTTTAACCCAAAACTTCAATTTATAAAGAACACTGTATTCGTCTAATAAGTTTAAGATGAATAATCTAATAAAGTTTTAAAAACCGGAGTAGTACTTTTATCAAAAAAAGGCCATATTTAGTTGGTCACTCTAATTATAAGTATAGTTTTCTTTCTTCCTTTTTTTATTTTTTTCGCATAATAATTCAGAAAAGTTTTTTTTTAAATTTTTTATTGTGACATATGCATTATTTGACATTAATTTTGCCATTTAGAAACATAAGACTTTAGAGGAAAGTTTTTGTTTCCAACTGCGGCCAAGTATGTGAAGAGTTTTGATTTTGATAGCAAGAAAAAATAAAAAAATTTCACATACAAAATAAATAAAATAAAAAATATTTCACAATTCCAAACTTTAGTAAAATATTATTTTGGATTTTATCTAGAAAAAAGGTTATTATCTTAATTTAAATCACGAAATTTGATAACCTATAAAAAAAAAATTTTGAAGTAGAAAAGAAAATTGAAATTTTAAGTAAGAAGTACTTGCCGGGCAAAAGTTTCCGGACACTTGAGAAATTATACGGAATAGATTAGCGAACTCGAAAAGAGTTTCAAACTTGATCGAATAAGTTTATTGAATTTAAAAAGAACAATCTTTAGAATAAAGTTTTTCACATCCAATTAATAGTATCAAACGTTTATGATCAATTTTGTTAATTTCAAGGAGTAATAATTACTTTCCGGAAACTTTTGACCGGCAATGTATGTCCTAAAAAATAGTTTTAAAAATCTGATTCAACAACATATGATGTGAATCGCCTCCTAAAGATTTAATTTAATGTTGGCCATTTCTTGGGGACGCACAGTGGGAGAAATGGCTGATTTAGCGGCGATTAATTAAAAACTCCTGAAAATTTTTTGTCATTTTTGTAGGGATAATTTTATTTTGTAGATAAATCTACCATAAATCATAATTAATAATGAAATAATTTTTAGATTTGTCAAAAATATTTTATTTTACTTTTTTTTTTTTAATTTCTAAGAAATTTTTTCAGCAAATTTATTCTTTAAAAATGTTTAAGAAATGCATTCTTTATAAAATTTTTAACTAATCGGACAACTACATAATTTCAAAATAGGCACCTGAAATCCAGTTTGTCCGCATATGTACTTGTTAGAAAAATGGGCAATCTAGAGGAAATTTATTTATACCTTTTCAAAAAAAATAGCTTTTCTGAAAGAATACATTTATTTCATAGATCAATATAAAAATAATTTTTTTATTAAACGTTTTACTTATTTATTATTATTATATTTCCGCAGTTTTATCTCACTCGGTATCTCATGAGGAATAATCTGTCTATTGTCTATTTCTTAATTTAAAATAAAACCGATAACGTCTTTATTTTTGAGTTCATCCGTTTTGGAAGAGAAAAATGATCCTTTTAATAAAATCGTAATAAATGGGTCCAATAAAATACAAAGTATATGTGCCAAGTCTTCCATTGTGATTTTGCGTGAATTTGTGTAACCACCATCAATATATAAGGACAAAGCCTTTATGATATCTCCAGCTAGTCAGGCTGGATTTGCGATTAATAATCGAAAATTGCGAATATTAAAAATATATGTATTTTTGATTATTTCCATTATGGTATAATATTTAATAAAAATCTAGAAACTTTGGAGTCATCTTTACCCACTTTATTGCTTATTTCGTTTTCTTATACTTACTTGATAAAACTAATTTTTCATTAATTTCAAAAAAAAAAATGTTATGCTTTTAAACAAATATAAAGTAAATGCCGAAAGGACACCAACTCTTATAATCTTCATGATCTAAATTTTCAAAATCACAACGGATTTTTAGATCGCCTTTCAGCTCCAGATTATTCTTTTCATACACTTTTATCGACTTAAGGAATTTATCCTCATCGTTAACCAATGCAAAAAAACACGCAAGATCTACAAAAATAAAAAAAAATAAAAAATTCGTGTGGAAGAAGAATTTTTTCTTTCTCAAAAAGCATACCATAAATGCCCCAAGAACACCAAGTCTTATAGTCTTAATGATCTAAAGTTTCAAACTTATGGACTTTTTATTTTTATTATGCACTTAACATAAAAAATTTTCCATTATAAAATAAGTTAAGCTAATTAGATTGAGGTTATATTAAAAAAGGAATGTCTTCGGTTACAGCTCGAGTAAGAAATTAAAAAAAATTGCCCTGTACTCTCTCTATTTGGTCGCCTATAATCGTCATATATCTATTCTTCTTATGTTACCTTAGGCTTATGCCCAGCTAAAGAGCATTTAACTCCCAAGCTAAAGGTGTTCGTTTAATTTATGGTCCCAGTGTATATTTTGCTGGGCTTGGCGAAAGGCCAAAGGCAATTTACATATATACGCATGCATACGAAATTATCGTATGGCATGATTTATTTATAGGCAGCACCTTTTTATACATATATATATATAACAGTCAGTTGATATGGAGTCGCATCTGTGTGTGTGTGTGCTGCCAAAACTCCAAAAGCTGTCAATTGATTTACTTGACCCAAATAGCAAACAAGCGGCGCCCTGCGGTATGCTACAATATTTTTTTGCGGTTCTGGCTTTTGCGGTCCCTTTTTGGCCCAACTTTGTTGTTTGTATTAGACGCACTTTGTGTGTGTGTGTGCGGGAGCTACCTAACGGTGTAACAATTTCCCGTTGTGAATGAAGCTACAAAAAAGAGAAGAGTCAGAATGGGGAGAGACAGATTGGTGGCAACGAAACGTTAAAGAAGCGTTTATAAATTCGATCAATATTTGGCAGAGAGACATTGACGCGCACAAAGGGTTGTCAGTTGCCTCTGTGTCTCTCTGTGTGTGAGTGTGTGTGGGTGTTTGCATCTGTGCGTATGTTTGTGTGTATGTGTGTGTGTGTGTGCAACAAACTGTTTATTTACCGCTTCGCGCCTCTTTAATATGGCGGCTTACTGCTAAAGCGATAAGCAGCCAAGAGGCAAAAATATTCAAAAGTTGCCATTAGCATACAGTGGATGGAAGGCGTCAATCTGACGAAGATGAATGGAACTTGGAAAAAATTTGTATTTGAACGTCAAATCGATTAAATTTGGAGAAAAGCTTACAAAATAATATAACGAAATATTTCAAATATTTTTATTAAAACTGATATACATTAATATTTTTTTTAAAACATTTTATAACAAACTTATGTAATGTAAGAAGATTCAATTTTTAAGTAGAAAAATAGTAAAGAAAATAAAACCGATTTTTTATATATTATATGGTCAAATTATTATTTTTTAAGTGATATAGTAAATTTTCCTAATATTTTTATAATGTTTTTATTAAAGTTGATATGAATTAATATTTTTTCCAAAAAAATTATAACAAATTATTGTAAAGTACGGACATTTAATTTTTTATTGGAAAAATGGCAAAGACAGAAAAAACTGATTTTAATCATTTATAATAAATTTCTGTAATTTTTTTTTTTTGCTTTTTATTTTGCAATATGTCTTCAGACAATAAATAATTTTAAAAAATAATAATGATTTTTAAAACAAAAGTATAATAGCAAATTTCCACTAGAACCTGTTTTTGTGTTTGGTAGTATTTGGAAATACATATAACATAATTTTTTAGTGCAAAAAATTAAAAACAAAAAATTAACTGGTGCTTTAATTTTTTTTTAATTATATTAACAAGCTGTATTTGCTACAATAATTTTTATACCCTGTACCGTATGGTTCAAGGGTATATTAAGTTTGTGCAAGCCGAAAATGTATGTAACATATAGAAGGAGACGTCGGAGACACCCCAAAGTTACCTAAAATATGATCAGGGTGAATAGAGAAGTCGATATACCCATGTCCGTCTGTCCGTCTGTCCGTCCGTGTGAACGCCTAGATCTCAGAGATGGTAAGAGCTAGAGTTACCAAACTTTCACATTAGATCCCATATTATTCCATAGGAGGCAAGTTTATTTTATTTTTTTGATATCGGGGATAAATTATATAGCTCCCATGGGGGTGTTTGAGACGACCTCGACAAAAAAGCGTTTAGATGAATAATTCGTTTGTTTATGAAGATATCGTAACCAAATTTGGTATTCGAAAGTTTTTTACAGTTCCCAATCACTGTACCAAATTTGATCGAAATCGGTTGACTATATCATATCGCTCCCATAGGACCGATCGGCCAAAATAACTTTTTAAAGAAAAATTCGCTATATTTCGTTTTTAATAAAGATATCCTAACCAGATTTGGCGTTTGGAAATTTTTTAGACCACTTAAGCAATGTGCCAAATTTGAACAAAATCGGTTGACTATATCATATAGCTCCCATAGGTCCGATCTTCCAAAAAATCGATTTTTTAACAAAATTTGTTGTGTTTCGTTTGTTTGTTAAGATATTGGGACCAAATTTGACATTCGTGAGTATTTTATAGTTCCTAAGCACTGTACCAAATTTAATCCAAATCGTTTGACTAGATCATATAGCTCCCATAGGACCAATCGGTCCAAAAACACATTTTTTATACAAAATTCGATGTGTTTTGTTTGTTTGTATAGATATTTGAAATAAATTTGGCATTCATATCTTTTTTAAGGTATTTAAGCATTGTGTCAAATTTTATTGAAATCGGTTGACTATATCATATAGCTCCCATAGGAATGATCGGTAAAAAAAAAATTTTTGCTTAAAAATTCTTCTGTTTTTGGTTTTTTGTGAAGAAATCGGACTTTCTTACAAGCTAGTGGTACAGGGTATCCTAAAGTCGTCCGCGCCCGACTTTACGTCCGCCATTTTTTTTAATGTTTTGCGATTAAATTTCAATTAAAATATACAATTTTTAATTTTTTTTTAATTATATGAATCAATGTTTTTTTTTTCAAATATATATGTATAATAATTTTTTTGTTATATTTGGAGATTAAATTTTTTAATGAAAATATTAAAAAAAAATAAAACTGAAGTTTTATTGTATTTTGAAAAAATTTTTAACAAATTTAAAATAATATTATATTTTTTTGTAATATTTTATTTTAAAAATAAAACTAAAGTTTTCAATGTATTTTGAAAAATTTCTTAACAAATTTTTTTGTATATAGATAAATGTTATTTTCACCAATAAAGTTAAAGTTAACCAAATTTTACATAAAAATACGTCTTCAATATTTTTATTTAATGGTATTTAATGGTACTAATTTTAAAGGAGCAGCGAGGGCCAATAAATATAAATAGTACGCCATATATATGCACATACTTTTAATCCTGATTCCACAAAAAATATGTTTATGATTTTTTAATCGATTTTAAAATATTAATCTTAAAAAAAGTGGCAAAAGGGCTTCCTTATAGGAATCCAAAAAGAAAGGCTCGGAAAAAATAAGTTTTAAAAACCTGATTCTACATGATATTAACTGAAGATCCTTAAAATGCGCGTTAATATTGAGCAATTCTTTGCCTTCTGATGGGTATATCGTTGTGACTCCTTCTATAATATTTCAAGTTAATCAGGATTTGCGATAAAAATTTGAAAACTGTGATTCATAAAAATGAATATAATTTTGTTTATTATTTGCATTATAGAACATATAAAAAAAATTATTTTTTTATAAAAGTATTTTGAGATAAAAGAATCTTAAACATAAACATTCTTGAGATTAAAATAAGCAGCGTTGAGTATCATTATTTATTGTAATACTCTTTATTTAAGAATATTTTGATCAAAACTAAACACTTTAAATATTATTTCAAGAATTTTTGATTTCTTTCTAATATTTTTTTTGATAATTCACACTATAGAACATGTAAAAAATATTTTTAATTTCTTGAACATAGGTATTTCTTTTGGGATAAAAAATCTTAAAGTTAAAGACTTTTAAGATTCAAATAAGTAGAGTTGAAAATTATCAGGGGTGCCACAGAAATCGTTATTGATTTTGGCAACGGTTTGAAATCAAATCAATAAAAAAATCCGTAGGCGCCACAGAAATCTGTTAAGACTTTACAAAAAAAAAAACCCCTACAAGAAAAAAGTCAAGCGAAGACGTCGAAAAACCTCTGGATCGAGTTTAAATACACACTGTAAAATCAGTTATTGACATTCACAAACATGCGTAACACCCTGTACATTGCCACTTTATGAGATAAAGGTTTCTTAAATTTTTTAATTCTGTCTAATTTTATTTTTTTTATTTCCATTGTAGAAAATTCGCAGAATTCAATATCTCATTAACTTATTTTCTTACTCTTTATTTAAGAATATTTTGATATTTTCTAAACTGTTTTTTAAAAATGTTCACTCTTAGTTTAAGCATTTTTGGTATATCATCTGAATTGTTAATCTTTTTTTTAACTTGATCATTTTTTATGCTTTGCCAAGAATTTTTAATTTCTTTTAATGATCTTCTTTTAAGATTTTTCGAACTTTCCTGCAAAATTTAAATTAAGACAGCAGAAATATTTATTAAAAAATTACTTTTTTTTATACGTGTAGACAATTTGTTTCAAAAGGTTTCCGAAATAATTTTGTAAAATGTTTTTTTATAAATTATTTTTTTTATTTTTACCTTATTTTTTAAATTAAATTTTACCTTATCTATAAGGCCGAATAAAGGCTTGTTTGAGTCTTTTTTATGATTTATAGGTTATGCATCTGTTTTATTAATTTACAATTCCCATTTATCGCACTTGTTCCACTGTGCGGCACTTGATTAGGTTCAGGTGCATAAACAACCCAATTAGAGCGAAATGAATTTCAACACATTTTGGGTAAATTAAATTTATGTAAATTTTTAAAACTTTTTAATTAAGCTACTTTTGCAAGACACGCAGCGAGCAGCCAAAGCCCAACTTCGAAGGACTTCTCTAAAATCTACTCCAAAATTAAGTGTATGCAAATTGTATGCGCACCTGCGCCGCAAGTTCAATTCACATTTATTCAAAGAACCAAAAAAAAGACCCCCCAAAAGAATCTTGAAACGAAAAAAAAATCAAGTTAACGCCCCCCGCCTTATCTAAGCACCACGCCCATAGTGTGCAAATTAATTGCAGCAGAAAACAAGTCGAAACTGCCTTGAGAAAGCAAAGTTGCCACCTTGATTGTGCAACAAACTTGAGTTACTGCCATTGCCAAATCTGTGGGGCAACTTGGGGGCATTACTTTGCTTGATTCATGGCGAATCGGTGGCACTTCCTTATGTACATATGTATATACTTGTATATATTGTGTGTACTTACATATGTACTACATTGTGTGTGCGTCTAATTACAGCCACAGGGCAGGAAAAGGTACAAAAATGAAATACTATGAAAATGAAAATTATGGCAGTTTTCGAACTGAACTTGCTAACAACAACAACATCGGCAAAATAAACATGCCACAGTATATAGTATTATATAGTACATATGTACATATGCAGCATATGGCAGTCAATTGATTATATAATAGATAAAGTACAAGTTTTTCTATTTTGTATAGCATTTTAGTGCTATCTGGGTCCATATAGCTATAGTATGTAAATCGATTTAATATATTACGCATACGCAGCGATGGCTTTTTAACTGCAATTTAAGCATGAACATTTGTAATTAATTTTTATAGTGATAAAAAATATTTGGTTTATGTTAATAATTAGTGGAAAATATTATAGAATATTCTAAAACTATCGAGTGCAGCAAAATAACCTGGACCTTGTTGACCTTTAAAGTAAGCCTCGATGGATTAGAATTGATTGAGTTGGATTGAAAATACTAAACTGATAAAAATGTTTTAAATTAATATTTTAGGCATTCTTCACTTTAATGTGCAATTAAGTTTAAAATAAAAACATATTTTCATTTACTTTTTTTATTCGTCCATTCCAAATCGCCTCTAATTGAGATAAGGCGCTCTGGAAAGTGTTCCCTCAAAACAGCCCTCGATGCTCTTGAAGTGTGTGCTGTTGCACCGTCTTGTTGGAACCAAGTGTCACCCAAATCCAACTCTTCTAGCCGTGGGAAAAAAAATTCTGTAGCATGTTTACATACCGGTCCGAATTCACTGTCACTGTAACCTCATTTTCCTCAAAAAACCAGGGACCAATAATTCCAGCTGAGGAAATTGCACACCACACTGTGACTTTAGGTGAATGCAAAGGCCTTTGATGCAATTCTCGAGGGTTGGTGTCAGCCCAGTAGCGCACGTTTTGTTTGTTAACCGGCCCACACAAATGAAAATGGGCTTCATCGCTAAAAAAACAATAGCACCCTCGGGAACGACATCAAGAAAAGCTCACACGCGTTCATCCGAGAATTGAAGTGACGTTCTGTAAGTTCCTGCACTATCGCCATCTTATACGGATGAAAATGAAGATCATCACGAAGAATTCTTCTCACAGAACGATCGGATAGTCCAAGGGCAAATGCGTGTTTGCGCGGAGAACGCCGTGGTGATCGCAACATTGACGCTCTCACTGCTTCAATGTTCTCAGGTGATCTAACGGGCCGAGGGACTCCAGTTCTTCGTTTTGTCGCACTTGCAATTGTCTGAATGTAGTGACCCATGTAACAATTGATTAAATTAAAGCAGTTCCGAAATGCACGCTGTGTTGCAATAACCGAACATCCGCTTGAAAAGTAGGCCTCAACGGCAAAGGCACGCTCCTCACTATTCCAACGCATGATGGCGACTGAACCGTGTCGGGACAAAACTTTACAGTACCCCCTTTTTGAACGAGACCACTCCGCTATGACATCAACTAACTGAATGGCGCGCATTTTAAAAAAGTTATGCTGCCGCACCCTGTATAACAAAATTTTAATATTATTGTAAAAAATATGTTAAGTCTATATTTTTATTCCTCATGCTCTATTCATTCGAATTGATCCATATCAAACTAACCATATTAATTGTTAGACTTGCTGCATGAACTATTCGAAGAGCTTAATAATAAATTTAAAACTTCAGAAAGAAGAAACTGTATTTTTTGTGTTTGGATACGTCTGATTAGGTTAATTGATGATATAATGAGATCTCACGTATTGAAATCTTGGATACTGCTAGATCGCGGCTTCTTTTCTTTGAGTTTTAGCACTTTTGGAATTATATGGCTCTCTCGGCCGTACAACGCATCTCACCTTTTATTTAATGCAAATAATTATTTTAGAATTTAGCCGATTTGCAGGTGTTCTTTCAAATTGCTTGAAAATTCTTTTGTATTAGGTCTAAAACTTTGCTCCCGCCGTTTTCCAAAAGATGGCGCTAGTGGCCAGTAATAAATAAATCACAGCTGTTTTCCATCAGTTTTGACATCGATAAATATAACCTTATATCGATATTAGTTAATTTTTGTTTGCGTCATATAGTTACACTTAATTAAATATGTCAACTTGTAAACCGAATTCACGTCATTTGCGGGAGATTTTACTTTTCATTTCAACATGAAAAAATCGGCGGCTGAGGCTCATCGGGTTATTTCAAGTACTTATGGTGATGATACTATAAGTGAAAGAACGTGTCGCGAGTGGTTCCAGCGCTTTAAAAGCGGTGATTTTGTTGTTGAAGATCGGCATAGCGGTGGCAGAGAAAAAACTTTTGAAGATGATTGAACTGGAGGCTTTACTTAGTGAAAACTCGTGCCAAACTCAAGAACAGCTGGCAAAATCATTAGGAGTAACTCAGCAAGCAGTATCAAAACGCCTGGAACAGCTGGGGATGATCCAAAAACAAGGATACTTTGTACCGTATCAGTTGAAACCAAGAGATGTTGAGCGACGTTTATTTGCTTGTGAACAGCTGCTTGAAAGACAAAAACGAAAAGGATTTCTTCATCGTATTGTTACTGGGGACGAAAAATGGGTGCACTACGACAACCCTAAGTAACTAAAAATTACTGGTGCACTTTATCGAACGCAATTAATGCGTTTGAATCGGGCATTAAAAGAAAAACGGCCGCAATACGCTGATAGACACGAAAAAGTAATTTTGCAACACGACAATGCTCGACCTTACGTGGCGAAAATAGTCAAGACGTACCTCGAAACACTGAAATGGGAAATTCTACCTCACCCGCCATACTCTCCAGATGTTGCTCCATCTGATTACCATTTATTTATTTGAAAACTAGTTATACCCTGTACTAAAAAGTACAAAGGGTATACTAGATTTGTGCAATGTATGTAACGGACAGAAGGCGACGCGGCAGACCCCAAGTCCTTTATACCAAAATGCTTATCATAACCTCGGGTAGCGGTTGAGCCTAAGAAACTTTTTTTATATTTGGAAAGGTTATTTAATTTCTGATTTTTATGTATCTTTATTATTTGATAAATCCAATGTTTTTGTCTTTTGAAGCTGAGCTGCCAGCTTGTAGGACAGTGGCAACCCTTTCCTGCCATTCTAGCGAAACCGGTAATATTTAGAGTTATTTGTCCGAAAATGGCATCTTTGAAATCTCAAAGGCACCAACGGAGTTTTTTAAAGATTTGTTTTGAAACCGTTGCCAAAATCTTTAAAGATTTCTTAATTTAAGAATAAGAGCGAGTTTTTTAAATTAATTTGTATGCCGCAACGACTACAAAGGATAGATTTTTTTACATTTTAATTTTTACATATAATAATGTTCTTGTTTATGCAATAATATGAAAATAACGATATCTTTTTTTAGTAAGTTTTTAATGCCGCACAAATCTTGTTCCCAGCTAGAAAAAACTGCATCCGAACGTCCAAGAAAACCAAAATATTAATATCCGTGGAAATTTTGGCGTATACAACAAACTAAAAAATTTGGAAAAATTCCCACACAAGTACACTGATAAAAAAAATAAAATCTTAAATCACGATTTTTGCATTCTGGATTTTAATTCTTTAAATGAGACCAAAAAAATCTTGCATTAAGATAAAAATGTCTGAAATTCCAATCAATACCAAAAATTCCAAAATCATGGCGAAATTTATATTAAATCTTAAATTCGCATTTTTAAGACGCATAAAGTTTTTTTTATAAGATTAATTAGGCAACACATTCCAGAAATCTCAGATTCTCTAAATTAAACTAATTCCGCGCATCCAATCAACAGGCTGTAATTTTTTCTTAGCCCACAGATAAACCACATACAGACACAGATAAAGATACACACACAGACAATCGAAACCCTGCCACACCTCCAGAGATACATTAATACACCCCCGGGCTATAAAAGTCACTAGCAGACTTATCCCATTTGACGATGCACTGATTGAATAAAAATTTGATTAAACGCACATTTGTTGTAGCTCGAAGGCTCTCCCGAGCGGGAATCAGCCTCATCCGCGAATCCTGCTTGGCATTCCAAAAAGGTGCTCCAAAGCCTCGCATCAGTTTTTCTCACTTTGTTCCATATAATTTTTGGCTGCTGTCGTTGCCGTCGTTTATTTTAATTACCGGCATTAAGCGCCAGTGATAGACCATAAAAACTCTGCCAGCTGGAGCGCCTCCAGCAGTCGGAGCTTTATCGAAGGACATCGCAGACATTTCAAGTTCACACGGTTGCTCATAATGCCAGGAACCAGGAACGAGGCACAAGCACGTGAATGAGCGCCGGGCGCCCTACGGGTCTCGTTTCGTTCGGCTTCATTTCCGATTACAGACTAAGATGTCTCGCTTTGGAGGATTGGGAGTGAGAGGGGGTGGCATGCGTCAGGGGAGTCACGGTTACAAAGGTATATTCTGTTTTTGTGGTTGCTTAAACGTTTTTATGACATATTCACAGCGGCGCGAGTCGTTTTTGTAATTTGCGGTGAAATACACTGAGAGAAATGGGAACAGTGTTTTAAGACAAATCGTCAAAAAACTTCTTAGTTGTAAAAGTAAAAATGTCTTTTATTTTTGACTTATCAAACTTCATTCTTGAATCTGGTAAGGTCTAGATTTCGCTAGCTTTATAAAGACCTGGCTAAATTTAATATTCATTCAAAATCAAACCAAAATGGTATTTTTTTTGTTGGTTTTTGTGATTTAAGGCCAAACGCAGAATGCAAAAATGGCGAACGTTAAGTCGGGCGCGGACGGCTAGGGGATACCCTGTACCACTAGCTTGCAAAAAATCCGGTTCCTTTATAAAAAACCAAAAACAGAAAAATGTTTAAAGAAAAAAATTTTTTTTTAATGATTGTTCCTATGGGAGCTATATGATATAGTCAACCGATTTCGATCAAATTTGACACAGTACTTTTAACCTTAAAAAATATCTGAATACCGAACTTAATTCAAATATATTTTTACAAACAAACGAAACACAACGAATTTTGTATAAAAAACGTTTTTGGACCGATTCGTCCTACAGGAACTATATAATATAGTCTACCGCTTTTAATTAAATTTAGTACAGTGCTTAGGAACTGTAAAAAATTTACGAATACCAAATTTAATCCCAATATCCTTACAACAAACGAAACACAACAAATTTTGTTCAAAAGTCTATTTTTTGAAAGATTGGCCCTACGGAATTGGGATCTATATGATAAAGGAAACCGACTCTGTTCAAATTTATTACAATGCTTGAGGACTCTAAAAAACTTCTGAATGCCAAATCTGGTTACGATATCTTTATTAAAAAATTAAATATAGCGAATTTTGTATAAAAAAGTTATTTTGGCCAATCGGTTCTATTGGAGCTATATGATACAGTCAACCGATTTTGATCAAATTTGGAGCAGTGCTTAAGACAATAAACACCTTTCGAATGCCAGATTTCGATATGATATCTTCATAAACAAACGAATTATTCATCTAAAACTCTTTTTTTTAAGGTCGTCTGAAACACCCCTATGGGAGCTATATTATTTAACCCTGATATCAAAAAAATAAAATAAACTTGTCTCCTATGGAATAATATGGGATCTAATGTGAAAGTTTGGTTACACCAGCTCTTACCATCTCTGATATCTAGGCGTTCAAACGGACAGACGGACATGGGTATATCGACTTCTCTATTCACCCTGATCATATTTTAGGTAACTTTGGAGTGTCTCCGACGTCTCCTTCTATATGTTACATACATTTTCGGCTTGCACAAACTGAATATACCCTTTGTATCACATGGTATAGGGCATAAATATAGTTGATGTAAGTATAATAATTAGCAATAATACGCAAGATATTTGATTTTTCTTCAAAGGCGCTTACAATTCATAATCAATTCAAGCACTGCATGCCTCATACTAATACTGTGTTTGTATTTTATTGATTCAAATATTTTTTTATCTTTACTTATATATATTTTGTTATTTTCGATTTTACATTATGTACGTACATCCAAAATTGGGAAATTGTTTAGTTTTGTAGTTGAGGTGGGAGAACCATTAATAGTTTAATTTTACGAATGCAGTGATAGTAGGCACAACTTTTTCTGCAATAAAAACTTTTTTGGAAAATCAACTTACAAAATCAAGATATTACACGATGAACCTTTTTTACTATCGACACTTTAAGAGTCACTTAATGAGTTTATGTGGTCAATGCAGGATCTATTAGGTCTGAATCCATTTTGTTCGCGCCGCAGAACTGTATTTAACGGGCCGCTGATTCTGTTCAAAATTATTGCAGTTATAATTTTTGGGTAGTATTTAGCAATGTGATCCCCCTGTAGTTACTGCATTGACTTAAGTCTCCCTTCTTTGGGATTGGGATTATAATGCCTTCAGACAGTGTGTCCGGGAATAAGCCTGTGCTCCAGAATTCCCTTATAAGCGGCGTAAATGCTTGTGCAGCTACTAACGGATCAGCTTTAAACAGCTCTACAGGGACCCCATCAGGGCCGGCAGATTTGTTATTTTTGAGGCCACTTATAGCTTTTTCCACCTCATTGACATTTGGTGCTGCTGTTGAGATCTCTCTCATTGAGTTTCTGCGGGACGTCCTGTCCTCGTTTGTATACTGGATAGGTGGTTGGTTGTCTTCGAAAAACTCACTCCATGTCTCCAGTTGTCGGTCAACAGTGGTTGCTAAGTTGCCTGAGCTATCTTGCAATGGCGGGTTTGTCTGTTTTTCTCCCGTGATTTCTTTTATGCGCTCATAAACTGCTTTTAAGTTACCAAGTCTTGCTGCTGCTTCTATGTCTTGGGCTTGTTCATTTAAGAAAGTTTCTTTATCTTTACGGGCACTTCTTTTAACTCTTCGTTCTGTGGCTTTGTAAGCAGCGGACAGTTGTTCTTTCCTTTGCTGCGTACAATTCTGGTGGAGCTGTTTCTTGATCTCTCGTCGCTCAGTAATTAAGTCCCAGGTATTGTCACTGATCCATAGCTTTCGCTTGTGTTTTCTGTGACCTAAGGTGTTAGCAGCTGTTTCTTTGTAGATTTGTGTCAGCCTTTCGCATGTTGTGACTGTGGATGAGAGTAGTCGCTCGTTTATGTTTCGCTTGAAAGCTTCGCGCTTTTCGGGGAGTTTCAGTTGTTGGACATCTAAAGCCTGTTGGGTGTATTCACCATTATTTGGTCAGTCAAATTTTAAATATCCCATTATATTTAAAAATAGTGTGATTTTTTACATAATACCACTTTTAGAAATAGTGGGATTTTTTACATGACTGTCATTCTACGCGAAATTTTTTTAAGCTTACATTGAATTATTTTATGTAACGCCAAATACAGCATGCAAAAATTTCGCACGGAATCACAAAACTAAATACAAAAAATACCATTATATATAAAATAGTGGGATTTTTTATAATACCACTTGTAAAAATTATGGGGAGTTTTTACATGTAGATTTGTCATTCCGTGCGAAATTTTTGAATGCTGGTGCTTTATTTTGCCGAAATTTCATTAAATAATTTTTTAATGGCAGTTGAAGCCATCACAATAAAATATTTCACATAAAATATGAAATTTTCAATTCAGCAATTTATACCATACCTGAGCATAACATTCATATTTTTCTCTCAGTGTACCTACATATGCCATACTTATCTTCATGTGTGTAAAATATTTAATTCGATTAGCAGCGAGTTTATCACTTTGTTTAAGAGCTCATGAGCGTCGTGAGTTCTTAAAAACCTTTTTAATAGCATTCATTCAGTTATAAAAAACAAAAGTGAATTTTTATGTAATTGATTTTATTTCCGGTCATAATGAAAGTTTATCAGCGTATTAAATAAAAATGACAAAAATGTTGCATGCTTTTGGGAGTTGACGCATTCATCACTACATTGACTCAGTCGTACTCAAACTGGTCAAACAGCTGCACAGTGATTGCCAAACTGTTATAGGTTTGCAACATTACTAACGACAAGCAGTGCCATCTGTTGTTAATATGTTAGTTTTGTATATAAAAAATAGATGGCGCTCACTTGGAGTTTTTTGCTTGTTAGCTGGATCGTGGTAGTTTTGTAGAGTTTGTTGACTATATCATTTATAAAAAGATGGCGCTAAATAGGATCGCGCTAAAATTTGTGGAACGCGTTAGTGCCATCTGCTGTAAATATATTAGTTTAGTTTGCATAAGATACGAGTAGATGGCTTGAGTGTGGAGTCCAAAAATGTCATCTGTTCAATTTATGTTAGTTTAAGTGATAAAAGGTAGATGGCGCTAGTGCGAAGATTGAATGATGTTTGGGATCGCAGCCTATTAAATAAAGGTTTTAAGAGTTTAAATTAACTTTATATAGTATAGCTCTTGTAAATTGATTAATTTAACTTGCTCATGATTCGCGTGAGCATTTGTGCGGCCCAGTAATGCCATCTGTTGTAAATATGTTACTTAGGTTGGTCAAAAAGATAGTAATAGTGCGGAAATTGAATGACCACGACCGGAGGTCTATTAACATTTTCCGGCTTACGACTTAAAATTTTTTTGATCCCAGAATTATGTTATATAGCCCCAAATAGTCACAGAAAAAAATTCAAGGTCTATGATCTATCTTTAGATGAACCAAAAAACACGAAACAAAAGTATAACTAAATATTAAAAACAAAAACATGCCCCTGTTATTGTATAAAAATTTTACATAATTTACTGATTGTTTTTTACAGATTGTAAATAAAAATTTGATGAAACAAATATAAAATTGCTAAATTTTGACCAAAAGAACTGTCGCATGAACATCGCTCAAGAGCTGTTGAAAGACGTCAACGTCGACCCAGATTTACTCAAAAGGGTCATAACTGCTGACGAATCATGGGTATATGGTTATGATATCGAAACCAAATACCAATCGTCCCAATGGAAGCGGCCAGAAGAGACAAGACCGAAAAAACGCAAAACACTTATAACCTTTATGCCTCTCACAACCAAACAAAAAATGCCATTCACTTTAAATTTGGTACAGATGTTCGGGAAGAGTGTACCAACACAACAAAATAAAAAAAATCGATAATCTAAAATACGTTGCACGCGAAATTTGAAAAGTCGCCTTACTTTTTGAACACACCTCGTATATATGTATATAGAAATGCATAAAATAAAACAGCCTACTAGATAAAAACAATAAACAATGGAATTTAATGTTGCATATAGGCAACTGCGGGCCTGAAAGGGTTAAAGAAGAGTTTATAAAGCTTAGAATTCGAATTTGAATTTGAATTTATGTAATAGCGCCAACTATTTTAAATTGACCAGTTTAGCTTGCTCAGGATAGATGGCGTGAGTGTGAATAGGATCACGTGAGAAGTTGTGGAAGGCGTTAGTGCCGTCTACTGCAAATATGTTTGTATTGTGTAAACGATAGATGCCGCTAGTGCGACGTTGAAGCGATAAATGGGATCGAGGTGTATTAGAACAAAATTTTATAGAGTGGAGAGTTTTAGCTGACATAGCAAATTGAGAAAGTGCGAGCAGTGCAGCTATGTATTTATACTCTATAGCAGCAGCAGCAGAAGTATTAATATTGCTGCACTGTATTTAAAATTTTAAACATAAATGTTGCATTGAGTTTATTAAAGCAATTCGAACAAAGACTTGAACAGAATGTGGTAATGAAATGTATGGAATATGTTAAAGAGTAAAAAATGAATTATCAACACTATTTATATTGCTAAAAATATTTTAAAATAAATAAAAAGAAACGTTTTACATTCAAAGTTAAAAAAGCTAAACAAAACAACTGTCTTGGTAAGCAGTTACACATACACGCCATCTCACTTGCGCACTTGTTCGCTCACATTGCCCAGCTGAGCGCGCTTTACAGGTAAAAATTCAAACTCACCCGTCTAACGTATTTTTGGCAATTCCCAAACGCGACAACAAGTGTACGCCAGCGCCTGCGTGTGAGCAGCGCAACTAAGCTGCTGACGCAAGCGAAAGAGACCAACATATAAACACTCTCCGTAAGCAAGCCGAGTTTTAAGCGCTATTCGAGTTTGCGCATTTTACCTGTACGGACGCGCGTGTTTACCTGTTCGGAACGCGAAGCCAACAAAACACAAAATTTATCGGTATTTGTGCAAGTGTATACAAGTGTTTGTGTATGTGTAGCTGTGTGTGTTGTTGTCAGCGTATCTGTGTGCGTATTCAAATAGAAGATATGTAATTATAAAAGCAAAGAAAAGCAAAGCATGTGAATTCAATGCTTGAAAGCTGATAAAAGAAAGCTAAACGAAGAATGTTTAAGTTTTGTGTTGAATGAAAAGTTATACAAAAAAAATATTTATCAGCAGCGTCAGAATTAGCAAATACAAAAGCAACAACAGCAGCAACAACAACAACTGGAAGATACTGGAAGGTCTATCTCTATAGCAACGCAAGGTGCAGACAAGGTGAGCAAAGGTAAATGTAAATAGTACCGTACCTACTTACTAGCATAATAAAAACGAAAAAGTAGAAAAAAAATGTAAGCTACAAAAACAAAAATTCGACAGCGTAGAAATATTTAATGAGCGTGGCCTTATGTACGTGTGAGTGTGTGTGTGTGTGTATATTTGTATTTGATTTGCTTTTGCAAAAACAAAGCAAGAACAACAACAACTTTAGCAACGTTTTGAAAATTGCACTTGAAAAGCAAAAAGCAAGGGAGCCAACAACAACAACCACAACAAGTCAAGAAGAAAAATCAGTGCAAAACGGTATAAACGTGATTCTTTTACCACACGCCATCATTAAAAAAAATTGCTGCCCGCCTTACACTCTTTTCAATCTTTTCACTGCCTTTTTCCGATACGAGGGCTGTCTTAAATATTTCGCTTAATAGGCAGCACGAATTGAAGTCACGTCTGTGACGTGATTTTTGACACTTTTAAGCCTAAACAAATGGAGAACGTTTTTGGCATACAAGTTGCAAAAAAGTTTATGCACACTAGAACTAATTACTTAAAATTTATAGACAGAATTTATATACTATGGATTTAGAGTATTAAAAATCAAAAAAATCTTAGCCAAACTGCTCTATAGCCAATTCGTTATAGCAACTGGTTATGGGAACTCAAGCTATACACCTGAAAATAATATAGTATGAAAAATTCTAAACAAACTCAGAACGTTTTGGCATATACTGTTGCACAAAAGTTTTCACACACAATAATTGGTTCTTAAAATTTATAGATAGAATTTATTTATGATTTAACTATTAAAAATAATAAAAATCTTAGACAAACGTCCAAACTATATGTAGTAAATAATATTGTATGAACAAAATTTTTTTGAGGGTGATATTATTCCAAAGTCGGACTGACAATGTTTTAAGGGCCACTTTGTTTTTGTCTCTAAAGATCAGCTTTACAAAAAAAATCGACTTGCTTTTAATTAGAGGAATGAGAAATGATTTTTTTAAGTACGACTGTAATAAAACCGCATGTTCATAATCTATGTGTAAATGCAATAATCTGACCTCAAAAGGTACTGCAACTTTAATATCTATCAACTTAACTTACAAACTTTGTGTTTTTTTTGTTAAGAGGCACTTGAGAAGTACTATATTTTGGCCAAAGAATTGTGAGCCTTTTTTATTTTTTAGGTCTGGCTAGTCGCTCTTTATATCTGCTTACATGTTTGTTAATTTGAATGTCCACGGTATCCAGCTTAAGGTCGAATACTTTACGTACCAATTGCAACCAGTAATAAGGACTTTTTTATTCAGCAGCCAATTCATTTTAGTCATTTTAAAGCGACAACTTTTGATCGTTTGGTTAATATGTGATCGAAATGTTAGCCACTTGTCGAGTATCTCCCCAAGATATTTCGCTTCACTTTGAATAATGAGGGGCTAGCCATACTGCGGGTGAAGTCTTCCTCTTTAAAGTGTATAAAACCGACTGACATTTGGCCGGATTTAAGATAATATTCCACCTGTGAGTCCAGCTCTCAAGCAGATGGCTGTACTCTTGTATCCCGTCAGCTACTTCATACCAAAAGGATGATGTGTAAAATATTTCCAGGTCGTCAGCGTATGAAGCGATTAGCATTTTGTCGTTCACAAATAGCCTGCATTAACTCCATTAGGGTAGGGATGTCAGCAGTGTACAGGTTGTAAAGAAGCGGCGCAAGAACGCTTCCTTACATCTCTCATCAGCCTGGCTTTGGAAAGCGTGTTTTTAATGTTGACTTGGAATCGTCTGTACTCAAAGTATGATCGCAATATGCCAAAGTACGAAGGAGGAAGCAAGGACTTAATTTTAGCCAGAAGACCGACCAGCCAAACTCTGTCAAACGCCTACTCGACATCGAAAAATATCCCAAAACAGTAGTCTTTGTCGTCAAACGCTTTAAGAATATGATTAGCCACTCTATTTACCTGCTCGACGGTGCTGTGTCCTTCCCCAAATCCAAATTGATGGTCACGTAAATAATTGCCATGTTCATTGATCAACGTTTCCCAAAATTTGGCAAGAGTAGGGAGGAGGCGTATTGGACAGTATGATTCTGGGTCGAACTCATCCTTTCCAGGTTTCTCGATCATAGTAATGAGAGCTATTTTCCATTGGGCTTGAAAAGAAGAGCTTTCATTGGCTAGGCTCGCAAGGAAACATGACATATTCTGTCATGACCTGGGGCCTTTGGTTTAAAAAGCTTTGATACATTTTCTTCAATCTCATCTTATCGGATGGGTCGAACAGGCAACGTCATTCGGAGTGATGTGCCAATGATGCTGTAAGTTTGTCTTACTTCTTCATCCGTGGTCATTTTAAAAGGCGTAAATCGCTCTTCGAGGTGCTGAGCAAATGTAATATACATTTTTTCCCAGAACCATTGCAGGGTTGTCAAATAACTTGTTTTATGATTCATATGCCGAGAAAACTTTTTTGGTTTTAAAAAAAATCCCTTTTCGACTGTAGAATTGTGGAAGTGCGATCAATACTGAAATTATACCTCAAACTATATCTAGGTATGTCTAGGAAAACGTTCCAAGTTCGAACCAAGCAGTAGCTGTTTTTTTTTTGTAAAATAAGGGCTTCTCTAAAAATTTCTTGATCTTAAGCTTGTGAACTGACTCGCTTTAATAAGGGCTGCTCCAGAAATCTCTTGATATTAAGCTTGTGAACTGACTCGCTGTAATAAGGGCTGCTCCAGAAATCTCTTGATCTTAAATTTGTGAACTGAGCTGTATTTTTTTTCGAATTAAGTCGGATATTAGCTCTGAAGCTCTGTCTTTTTTGATCATTTGCAGAAAGCCAAAATTCATTTTATACATAGTATAATGTACATAATTGCCAGCCCTCGTACAATGTATGTACACGTCTGTGTGTAGGTTTGCGTGTGCGAAAATATCTGCAATGCCACAAAACGTTGCTAAAGATGAACCGAACCCTACGCTAGTCTCGACCATGCCAATAATTTTATTACCCACTGTGTGTGTCTGTCGCCAAGGCCGGAATGTACAAACTACCTACATAAAGTACGTTTAGACCACTAAAAATGAAAAACCAACCAAGCCAACCCGAGCGCAATAAAAGAAATGAAGCGTATCCATCCCAGCTCAAATTTGGAATTGTCGCTCGACGCTCAACGCGCACAAAAAGAAGAACAACAAAATACAAACAAAAAAAAAAACAACTGAAAATACAGAAAAATTAAAAAAAAAAAAAAACGCAAATCTGGCGCAATTGAGCGCGAATGCCAAACCAGAAAATCAACCAACAACTACAACAACATTGAAGTTGTAGTCTCGCTGCGCAGCATGGTTGGCGCTGCTGCTGCGCCGCCTTCTCCTCCAGTTACAGCAACGTCGTCAACTTTCTGTTCGCTGCGTCGCGACGCGACGCGTCGTTCTCCACAATGTGAGATCTCTCTTGGCGCTGAGTAACGAGTTGAGTTGAGTCGAGTTGTAGTGTATCTTTTCACTGAATGAGCCACATTCCGGTTTGCTTTCAGCAGCAACGGCAAAGCATCCCCAAACCCAAGCCCACACACACACATACACTCAAAGTATCTTTTATGCAAGCCCAGCCATTCCATTTCCAATCCAAAAGCAACCAAAAGCAGCAGCGTTCAACGCAAGCGCAAACGCGCGCTTCAGCGTTGCGTTGCGCCGCGCTGCGTCGCCTCGCTGTCGCACAGTGCGGCGACTAGCTCAAACAATTTGAGAACAACCGAAAGTCATTTAAAAATAAATTAAAAATTTTTTTATTGTGCTGTGGCAGAACTTTGCAGACGAGACTGAATTGGCTTTAATTTTGTCTATTTCTAAATTTCACTTAAAACAAATAATTATAATTGGGTTAAATGTTTTGTGGAAGAGATTTTTAGCGAGAGATTTTTAATTATCTTGTCTGGCTTATATTTTTGTTAATGATTTATTCACGTTCTAAGTTTTATGACTCATAGGTAAAGAGTTATGAAATATATATTTAATCATGTTAATGGTATCTACTGTTAATTAAAATCATGCGATATTCAATTTTTGTACCATCATTTAAAGCAACATTTGGACAAGGTTGATGAGTCTCAACAAGAAAATTTTAATTTTAAAATTTTGAACAAATGAAATTACGGATAACAGCGTCAGTTTGCACATCAATCTAAGTCTTAATGAGTAGTTTCCTGGCTGCATTTTAATCTTTTTGAAAACTTCGATATTTATATAACTAAAGTAAATATAAACTTTTATTATTGTTAAGAATGAAAGTATAACCATAGAAAAATGCCTCGGCAAACATCCATGCGCAGTGTTCTAAATACCAAGTGAATATTTAATTAGGGAAAAAGGAAAAACTAAATGCGTTAGGAATCCCTTACAAAAGAATGACGACGTAAATAACCTATTTCAGATTTTGATTAAGTTTTCCTTAGATTCAAGATTTTTGTTGTCATATTTGCTTCTAGCCATAAATTTAATAGATAATAGTCTTCTTCGCTAAAATATGTTAAAATTTTTGAAGAATTTTTAAATTTTTATATTCTAAATGTTTTTTACTGGTTTAATAAAAATGTATTAAAATTTCCATTTAGGAATCTTTAAAGTTATTTAGTATTCCATTCAGGAAGTAACTCAAATGGCTATAATTTCCACAGAAAATTCCTGCGAAAAATTAGCCAAAAGAAATACATTCCAAATGATACTTTTTTTGAGTAATTTTTTCTCCATTATAGTGATATAAATTCGGTTTAATATTATATTTATTTATATAATAGATGAGCTTGAATTAAATTAAAGTGATTAAGCAGAAATATTCAAAATATATTTAATTGAAGGTTTTAAAACATTATTTAATTTAATATCTTTCAAAATAAGCGATTTTTTCGAGATTATTTCGCACCATTTTGGGACTGAAAATCTTGAAATTAGACATTTTTTATCCGTGTACAGCAAATGAAAGCTCGAAGCTTAAAAAGAATAGTTACAGCAAAAGCAGGGCCGTTCTTAAAGCACTATCTTTGGGGTAACCATACTTGTTAAAATGAAATAAAAAATGAGTTGAAATTTGACAAATATTTGACGAAAACAATAAGGAAAATAATGGTTTAAAACATATTAACCCTTTTAAGCAAGCTTTTTGTACAAGAAAGGCAGATTTCGTTTTGACGATTGCTTTTTAACTATATTATGGTCAAAAAATAAATTTAAATACAATTTTTAAATATTTAGTCACTCCTACTGTTTTAAATAATATGTTATAAAAACACAAAAGTGCGTTACTAAGCAAAAACCTGTAAAAAAAGATTTGAAAAACATTTTCATTTAATCAAAAATAACTTTCGTATGTTAACCCTTCATAACAAGCAATTGGTCAGCATTTCGATTATTTTTATTTGAAGTCAGCTTATGTTATAAGCCAAAAGTTTCATGTTTTCGTTTACCAAAAAAGTTCTACTCTAGCAAACAAATGTCTAATATAGATACTCGAATGCTCCAAAATCGAGGTTAATAATATTGCAACATCAGAAAAAGCAATTGCATGAAAGAATTCAGCAGAAAAGATGTTTCATTGAAGAGTTTAAAACATTCTCTTAAACTGTGTATATAAAATGCAGAGAAATCGGTCTAAAAGTCCACATTGAGGTTAATAAAAAAGAAAAAGATTTTTAATTTCATATCTTTTAAAATGAACTGACATTATTTTCAATCATATTAAGGAAAGCTTTATCCAAAAGTCTAGCCCAATTCGTAGAAAAATGCAATCTTGTAATCCAAGCCCAAGCCCAATCGTATTTTTGCATTTTAAGGCTCATGGCAATGTTATTATGTTCTTTACTAAGTACAATGCAACCACATTTGTAATACACAAATGTAACGTGACGCCAATATCTGTTAAAAACAATTGGTAAATTATATATAGTGTGTACTGACTCACTTTTATGTCAATAATGGATTATAGATTGACAATAAAAAAAAATTTTGACAATAAAAATTATATAAAAATATTTAAACTACAACAGGAGCAACTAGTCTCCATTGAGAAAAAAAAATATACGAATTAAAACCTACTTGAAAGTTTTTAGACATGAGATCTTTTCAGTGCTCTACAAGCTTTGTTATTATCTGTTAAATTATGAGCTAGATTATTTCTATTGTCCAATAATCTTTCTATGTACCTTCATATTGCTGACTTTTTCTTTTACAAACCAAATGTTAAAATTTTTATGTATTTGACACATGCAAAATTTTTTAAAATAAAATTTTTTTTATTTAATACTTCACACTCGATTTTGAGCCTGAGCTCACTCCCAGCAAAAATGAATCAATATACGTAAACTCTAAAATTTTTCAAGTAGTCCATTTCCACATTTTTCCACAATTTCGTTGCACTGTGCTATGCAGCGACGCGTCACTACGCCGCGTTCGCAGCCGACTTCGCTGTCGCGGCTGTACACGAATCGTGTTCGTGTTGAAGCCGCGCTCGAGTCAGCACAAAAACAACAACAAAAAGCAACAAAAATGCTGTACAAAAAACCAACAACAAGTTTTTTGCTTTTTTTTTGTGGCTTGCTTGAAACTCGGCTTGCTGCGATGACAACTGTGGCAGCGGCATCGGCAGCGACAGCGGCTGCGCCTCTTTCAATGACGCGCCTGGAGACACTGAATTCCAACGCCGCATTCCAGCGTCATTCCTGTTTCCACAACGAGGTAAATGCCGATTTAAAAATACCAAAAAGAAATAAAAGCAAACAAATCAAAGTCAAAACCAATTTTGTTGCGTTTTCTTTACAAGAATCCATGAGATACTTTGACCGCAACGAAACCGAAATGTGTGAAAAGTGAAGTGCGCAAACTTAAGTCCAGCTTGATTTTTTTCTCATTTTTCTCATATACTTTTTATACTCAATTTAAAACAATTGTGTGTGTGTGTGCGTTTTTGATGCATCCGTCAATTTTTTATATACTTTTTTTGGGGTATATTTTTGGTTGTTTTTTTTTTTGGTTGTTTTTTTTTTTGGTGTAGCTTCTTTGAACCTGCACGTTTTTTTTACATGTAATGTGAGGTCAGTAACATTTGGCCGTAAAACATTTATCACGATATGGGTGTAGGTACAAGTGTGAGTGTGAGTGTGCCTGCTTGCGTGTGTGTGTAAGTGAATGTGACGTAAAGTTTCTGACATTTGAATGAAAGTGTTAAAAATTTTCAATTACAATAAAGTTCTTTTGAAACTTTTGTAGAAGACAGGCTGAAGTTGTAAGAAAAAAGGAAGAGCTGAAGGTGAAGAATCAGAATGTGATGAGAGAAATGTGTGAAAAGTGGGACTTGGATAATGTATATGTAATATATACATATCTTACTTTTAGACTTATTGTGCAAGAATGGTACTTACTAAGCTCTTACGTCTTCATCAGAGTTATGAATTACGTTTTTCATTTGTAGCCCAATTGTGCTGTTCCAGGAGTCGGACTGC
>JBAMAX010002988.1:0-163955 GCA_037043745.1 Chymomyza amoena
TTGACTTGAGCTTAGTACCTCCAAATTCGTAGTTATTTTTGCTAATAAAGCAGGAGGATTAACCGATGATCGGGTACCCCTTGAAGGTATAATTCCGCTTAGTTTGAATTGATATTTGAACCGTATAAGTGGCTAATCATTGAGTGATGAGCTTTAAAATTGATGATTGAGGGTCATCTCTAAAATGAGATCAGACGTCCACCTAGTAGCGATTCTGCTCCCAAAGAGTACAAAGATTTTGTTTTCTTAGGTGCTCTTAGTTTCTGTGCCCCCTCTGACCTTAACAGCATGGCATGGGGATAAAAAAAGTTTACGTTGAAAGTTTCAAATCGTATTTTCTGTTCCAAGAAATCAAATATCGCTTTTTGAACGATTTTTCTGAATGTCCTTTGTATTTCCTCCTCTCTTATATGTCAATTTTCCATATTAGCGTTAGAAAAAGAATCCAATTCGTTGTGGAATGCCCGTTTTTTTCACTCGGAACATCTGGTCACCCTAGTAAATCAATACGTTAAAAATAAATCCAATACGAATAAGCTGAAATTGCCTATATTGCCTATATAAGTATGTGTAATATAATATTATTTCAAAATAGTCAAAATATTAAAATTATTTATTAATGAAAATTGGACAGGCTCTTTAAATAATATGAAAAAAATCCTGAAAATCGAAGCTGCCCACTTCATCTATACTTGCCCATATATCTTTTTACATATGTTAGTACATGCAATCATTAAACGGGTCTTTTATATAAATATTATATGTAAAATATTAAGCTTGCGTTTTCATTTTTTTTTTTATGTGCCTTAACTTTTTTTTTTGTTAACAAGGTCCACAAACCAAAAGCCGCGTGCTGGGAGCTGTGTGTGTATAGGAGAGAAGTCCTGGCCCCACAACCCCTTGAATTGTCGATTGGCGCCTGTTTTGTGTGGGAACCGCTTGCTTTTTATGTCTTTTGTACAATTTTATTTAATTTTTGAATCTTTTATGAAAAAGTTTAATATTTGTTTTTCATGCTTGTAATTTGCATAATTCGCATATTCTGCACGCACACAACGAAAGAAAAAGCGCTCACATTGAATACGAGACTATGATAAAAGGAAAGCAGGGGTGTAGGGTAGAGGGTTGCAGGGAACACCGTATAGTAGCAGGCTTAGGCGGAACAATGTAGGATGTACCTGCAGCTCCTTACCAAATACATTCCACGCTCTATAATATGTAAACTGCGCACATGCGATATATTTTATGAATGCAAATCCCTGTTCATACGGATTTGGTTTACTTACTCCGGCGGCCACAGACACACACAGATACACATGGATGCACCAAGTATGTCTGGCGCTGTGATTCCCCTGGTGTCTGTCTCTGTGTGTGTGGGTGCTTCTCTTTTTTTTTATCATATATTCATTCATTCATACCAACCGACTACATTCATTCATTCATTCATTCAGTTGCAAAGCTAGTCTTTGTTGCTTCCTTTTTTGTGCGCTGTGAAAAACTGTACTGAATTTGTATTATTATGCATGGTGCCTTGACTTGCCACGCCTACCGTGAGAGACGACTCGTTTAAATTTGCGCGCCGCCTTTTGTGGCACACATTTGCGTATTGTGTTGCATGGATTATAAGTACTTTGCAGGATATTTATGCTACAAACTGCTTAAACTGGCAAAATATGAGCTCAGGGTATATGTATCTAGTTGCCACACGTGTATGCTATCACTCTTGTTGCTTGCAACATATGAGACATATACTATATACTAAAGTGTTCCCAAACACACACTGGGTACAAAGTTTGTTGCATGTTGTACGCCAAAGAGTTAACTTTTAGAGATACTTTACCCAATATTTAGTGCTTTTGGAATTTATTTTCCGTTGACATCGCAATTTGGTTTTGTGAAACGAACACAAATTGTTTTCTATTTTTATATGGGATCCTGTGGTTTTTGTGTACCCGAAAGAATGCGACAAGTTTGGTTCTCGTATGCTCTTTCCTGGAAATGAGGACGGGTTGAAACCCTTTGGGTAAAAAATCAATGGCTTTGTTTTTCTTTTGTGTTTTATTTTTTGATGTGCTCAAATATTTTATATAATAAAATTGTGAAATCTTTAAATAAGTTTTATATTTAAACTTATGAATTTCATAACTCATTTAATGCCAAGGGTTAAGCTTTACATGATAACATTCTTAGAACGCAGTTCTTTTGCGAAGAATTCGTAGAAAAATCTTCACATAACAGTGTGAGATTTGTTATGTGTGTATGCGTCAGAATATTGTACTAAAAATATAGAGCAATGGTCTTAAAATTCTTACAATCGGATATACGTAGTGCGACCAACTAGCCCGGAATAATCGGAACATAGACCGTTTTTGGCAGCAGCGCCCCAGTGTCCTGATAGCTACCTCCGGGTGGCACGGATTTCCATTGTACGCATGCTTTGAATTTAAATATTTTTTGAAAGAACATCTAATATTGCTTAAGCATATATCATCAACGTAGCTCTATGATTGTTTCATGATGATTCTATGATACTCACAGGAGTGACAGGAAAAAATATAGAAATACCATCACAAGACAAATACGATTTACAAAAACCACCAACAGAATTATTGATTCAAATTATCTATAACACTGTAATCAGGAGCGGATCCAGGATTTTGGTAAGGGGGGGGGGTCCAGAGAAATCTGTCCAGAGAAATCCATCTTTTATAATTGTGAAAAATTTTTTTATTAGGGTTTTCTGATCCGAAGGTTCCGAACCCAAAAACCCCCCGTGGATCCGCCACTGACTGTAATCATCTAATAAATTTATGTTTAATAATATCGTTTTTTTCCTAAAAAAATTGGCCAGCTTTTGAGTTCAAGTGCTCCGGATTATTATACTTTGTTCAGAATATGTCTCGATTTCGCTTAAAATTGAGTTGGTCATACCGTACAGTCTCAGTTTCGCTTCTAATTTTGCAAGAATTTTTGTTTTTGTAGATAATTTTAATCCCCTTTAATAGGCATGGACATCTGCAGTGGGGTCTGAAAGTTCTGGTGGGTCTACCCAGTCTGCTCTATCGTAGCAAATTCATAATGACTGAAACGATCCTCTAGATGGTATTCGAAGGCATTAGCCTATTCCCTTTCGTTTTTAGCAAGTTCACCACCAGGACATCGTGCAGGAACCTGTCTAAAGTGTTGTCGTTTAAGCAATTTTGTGCATTTTCATAAAGAGTAGTTCGCATTGACGGTGAAAGTCAGTTTTTGCTCGAAGAAATCACTTCTGAGTTTCCTTAAGAGGTAACGTAGCTGTCTTGCTGCACAAAATTGCGTCCCAAGGATCTTGAGATCTAATTGCTCTTCTTCGGAGGCACTTCTTTCTTCTGATTAGCTCTTTAGCCTCCCTCGTGAGAACAATGCCATAAGTAATGGGACGTGACACAGGATTAGGCGGCGTTGAAGCAGTAGCAGTTGTATAGAGTATATATTTTCAGTTAGAAGATCAACTACGTTCTCAATGACTTCATCAGAGAATTTAATTGAATGGAGGATTCAAGATGTTGTCTGAACGACAAGATGTCAGTGCGGCTGGTGATTAACCGATGGCTTGGACTGACATTAGAACCATCTATTTGCAAATTAACAAAAACGGCATTTATTGTTAAATTTAATCAAATCTCAAACAATTTTGTCACAGATTTGAAAACTGTTACATATCATGTGTGTGGCACCAAAAATCGAAATTGCTAAGAACTTCAAAATAAATTGTTTTTTTTATAGCACCCCAGTTTATTCCTTTTTATGTAAGGTTTTGTATTTTTTTATGAAAAAAATGTATCTTCTAAAATATTTAAAGAAACTTTAATCATTGCTAAAGTATAAACGGAGCGAACTTAGTTCTTGTTCTATTAGTTCTAAAATATTATTTTTATTAAATTAAGCCAATTTGCTTAAATTATTAGGAAGTGTTACATAAAACGAATCCGAATATTTAATTAGAAATAAGGAATAATTCACCAAAACGAATTTTTTATGTGGTTTGAAAACAAATGTTTTGTTGCAAGAGGAATTAAAGCGAATTGGCAAAATAGTTTGACAAGAGTAATCATTTAATATGCAATTAAAATAATTTTATCAAAATTCTTTTCTATGGAAATTTGTTATATTTATATATTTTTTAGTTACTTAGATTTTAAATAAAATATGAAATAAATTCTTTTATATTCCTAGAATCTGTTTACGCCAATTTCCAATATTTTTATTATTATTTGTATTAAGTAAATTTAATTATTGTCTAACAACAGACAGATTGTAAATAAAATATGAATAAAAATTCTTTGATATTTCTAGAATCGGTTTACGCCAATTTCCAGTTGAATTATTACTGATAAATATTTTTAATTATTATTTTTTTCTGAATTGACACAAAAAATAGCAGACACAACGTAAAGTGAATTTTTATATGGATCATTTCGAGCATAAAAAATGTTCATGTCTGGCTTAAATAGCTCAAAAAATTTCCCTTGTAATAGGAATAGCGTAATGGTGGATAATTTCCCTCGATAGGAGGGAATGAGCAATTGAAATATGAGTTGATGAGAAGCAAAATTTCGAATTTGTAAGCACGCAACAATGAATCTGAATAAAACTATTCGATTTGGAGGAATTTTTTTAGATTATTTATATTTTAGCTAGCTTTTTTTAAAAGTTGTCTTTTGATAGGATTTTTTTTGATTATTTATATTTTTACTTGATTTTTACAAAATTGTCTTTTGAAGCGTTATAAAAAGATAATTTTTTTTGAAGAATGGAAAAATTAAGTACATTTTTGGCAACATTTTGTTTATTTTTACTAAGCTTGTAATAGGCATATGTACATCTAGCTTAAAAAAAAATGGCGGACGTCAAGTCGGGCGCGGGCGACTTTAGGATACCCTGTACCACTAGCTTGTAATAAAGTCCGATTTCTTCACAAAAAACCAAAAACAGAAGAATTTTTAAGCAAAATTTTTTTTGACCGATCGTTCCTATGGGAGCTAACATATATGATATAGTCAACCGATTTCAATAAAATTTGACACGGTGCTTAAATACCTTAAAAAAGATATGAACGCCAAAGTTATTTCAAATATCTTTACAAACAAACAAAACACATCGAATTTTGTATAAAAAACGTGTTTTTGGACCGATTGGTCCTATGGGAGCTATATGATCTAGTCAAACGATTTGGATTAAATTTGGTACAGTGCTTAGGAACTATAAAATACTCACGAATGTCAAATTTGGTCCCAATATCTTAACAAACAAACGAAACACAACAAATTTTGTTAAAAAATCGATGTTTTGGAAGATCGGACCTATGGGAGCTATATGATATAGTCAACCGATTTTGTTCAAATTTGGCACATTGCTTAAGTGGTCTAAAAAATTTCCAATCGCCAAATCTGGTTACGATATCTTTAATAAAAAACGAAATTTAGCCAATTTTTCTTTAAAAAAGTTATTTTGGCCGATCGGTCCTATGGGAGCTATATGATATAGTCAACCGATTTTGATCAAATTTGGTACAGTGATTGGGAACTATAAAAAACTTTCGAATACCAAATTTGGTTACGATATATTCATAAACAATTATTCATCTAAAACGCTTTTTTTTGTCGAGGTCGTCTCAAACACCCCCATGGGAGCTGTATAATTTATCCCCGATATCAAAAAAAATAAAATAAACTTGTCTCCTTTGGATTAATATGGGATCTAATGTGAAAGTTTGGTAACTCTAGCTCCTACCATCTCTGAGATCTAGGCGTTCACACGGATGGACAGACGGACGGACGGACAGACGGACAGACGGACATGGGTATATCGACTTCTCTATTCACCCTGATCATATTTTAGGTAACTTTGGGGTGTCTCCGACGTCTCCTTCTATATGTTACATACATTTTCGGCTTGCACAAACTTAATATACCCTTGGTACCATACGGTACAGGGTATAAAAATAGTTCATGTCTTCCATATAAAAATTTCCCTTATAATAGAAATAGCGTAGTGGTGCATAATTCCCCTCGATTCGGTAAAAAGCTGTGCTAACAAAGATCGAGGGAAATGTGAGTAGATGTCGAAAATAAAAATGTTCGCAGAAACGAATCCGAATAAAATTGTTAGTTTAGGACGAACACGCTTGCTTTCTTGAAAAATGGTCCTTTGAATCGTTTTGAAATGCCATTTTTTTTTTAAGAATGCAAAAAATGAAGTAAAATTTTGTTGGTAACACTTTGTTTATTTTTACTAGGCTTAGAATAGGTATACCGAATTTTTACAATCTATGCATTCAAGTACTGTGTTTAATCATTAAAAGTTAAGCACATACTTTTTTTTTTTATTTTTGCTTAGAATTCACAATGTATTTATGCTTATACGCCGATGTGTTGAGAATCGGTTTTTAGGTTATCAATTTTTATTATCAATGAGAGTTCTAGAATATTATATAATTAAATGGAACATTTTTGACAACAGTTTCAATTGTTATAAAGATTGTACGAGTCTTGTAAGGGTTTTTAAAGCTTTATTAACAATATTTGGACAAATGGCAAGGGACACATATTTATAATTTTTTACTCACATCCTTCAAGTCTGGTGTTGAACGACATTAGGGACGGAGCACACTTAAATCAATGCTCATCATTTAAGTGACAACAATTTATAGAGCAGCAGGCACAACTGCTTCGCCTTGCCGAATTTTAAACATCCTACATTCTTTTTTAGTGGTCCAAATTTAATAGGCCAATTTTGAGGTTTTATACCCAAGGGGCAAGGACAATTATTCTGAGCAGCTTTATATGTTGCAGCTGTCATATTAAACAACTACAAAAAGCTAATTAATTATTGCACGCAAATGTCATTTAATTGTCATTGAAGTTGCATTTCATGCAATTTAAATTTTAAATTAAAATTTCGTTGTCATAGAGACCTTTAGATGGCCCTTTGGGCAGGCAGCTCATATTAAATGCACGCAAGAGAGCTCTTAATAACAAAACAAAATCCTGTATGCAGGAAACATTTAATATATGTCGTCCTTCAACCGCAAAAACAAATGTTTATTAAAAATGATTCTCATTTCGATTTAGAAATACAAAAATGAGATTTTTGTTTGTTTTTGTAAATTGTTTACCAATGGATTGCAAGGGAATAAGGTAGGTGGGTAGATTAGATAGAGTATGTTTGGGAGTTGTGAGAGCTCTTTGGTAATTAGGAGTTTATAACATTTATACATGACTTTTAACTAGTACTCTCTTTTATATTTAAATCATATTTTAAAATTTGTAAATACAATATGAAGAAAAAATAAAATTCAATATTTTAAAATAAATATCTTGCATTGTTAATATTATATTATCGTTAAATAATAATATTACTCTATTTTATCGCCACATGTCGTTGCTTCAGGTTTCATAAGGGTAAAGCACCTGGGTTGTTCTTGTTGTAGCCTTTTATAAGCTCCAAGGATGGTACCTAGCGAGATAGTAATATTTTTATTTTCTAAAAGAGATTTTTAGACATCTGTTAATAAACGAGGTTAGTGAGCTTGCTGCACTGCGACACGTAGATCTATTGTGCTCCCTTCTAGCCCAACTACTACGAATTCTGGACTCCTAAGTGGAGCAAACAGCATCATAGCTCACCCTCTAGCCTTAGAGCTCTTCAATTAACCATATATCCGCAAGAAACTTAATTATTTGAGATGGGTCTAGTCGGGAGATTTCATATATGGATACTCTATGTTCAGTATTTCATATATGGATACTCTATGCTCATCGAGTAAGGATGTTCTTCTTCTGGCAAGGGCTTTACACTCTACAAGTAAATATAGAGAGGCCTCTGTTAATAGAGTTTACTTCAAAATATCAAATTAGTCCTTATGATAAATATTTGCACCGCGATTATAAATCGATAACATTACGAAAAATAAACCTTCGTAAAAAAGTGTTTTTTAGGGTACTTTTGGTTCGAGAAACACGAAAAAGACAACCTTTTTTTAAGCACCGTTTTGAGATATTTTCAAAAAACATTTTTTTGGGCACTTGCGTCAGTTATTCGATACGAACATTTCGGCTCTAAGATCTTGAGGATCGGGTAAGAATTATAGATGCTTAGGAACCATGCATGAAATTCCAATCCTCACTTAAAATTTTTCACTCTAAATTTTTATTTTCGTTCAGTTACGTCTTAGCGAATTTTTATAGTCATGATTTTTCTTTCATTGTTTCATAACATCTTCACTTTCTACACGATTTCGAAGATTTTGGACGAAATGTTCGTGAAAAAATTCTCGTTCAGCGTAAAAAATTTGTAGTTTTGAAAAATGGACGAAAATTCTCTTCTCTTAGATATTGGTGGCTTGTAACTTCAATAATTTTTATTTAATCTATATCTATTATATATTACTGTAAAAAGCATTACCTTTCAATCTAATCATCTTCCATGTCGGTACAAAGTTTTGTTCGCGAGATATTAACGAATATCTGAGACAAGTGCCCAAAAACGTGTTTTTCGAAAGAATCTCGAGAAAGGTGCTTAAAAAAATGGTTGGCATTTTCGTATTTCTCCCCTTTAGAGAACTTTGAGCCCAATAGAGTGCTTACAATATCACCTCCCTGTCGTAAAGTTTAACCCTTCAAAACTTTTTCCCAAACATAATTATTAGAAAGGAAAGTTTTCCCCAAGTGTTTTCCCTCTGTTGATGGAGTTTTCTTCGAAATGCAAAATTAGTCCTAGTAAAAAATTTTCGCTTATCAAATATTAGGCTGATAATATATGTGAGATTTGGCCCTACGCTCCACCCGGAGTTAGAGGAACTTATATATATATATATAATATGTGAGATACGTTTGATCTTCTAGAGAACTTTGAGGACAGCAGAGCGCCCACAATATTATCTCCCTGTCATTAGGCTTGAGAGATTAGTAAAAAGGTTTGTGAGTTTACTATGAAAAGTAAAATAAATCTTAATGATCAGTTTTTTTTCGCTACTAAGCCGATAAAATTTTTATATGAGAGAAAACAAGTTGCCATTGAGAGAAAAGAACCCTATGGGAACTATCGACAAAACCTAACCGCTCTTTATAGAAGTTAAGTTTTTAACAATATCTCAGTGGCTCTTGAGAGAACTTTGAGTTATTAGAGCTCACACAATATCATCTCCCTGTCGTTAGGGTTGACGGCAACCTTTCTCTACGCTTCAAAAATATTTTCAAAAAATCATGATTAGAAGAGTTAGAAGATTTCCCAAGAGTATATATTATACCATAATTTTATTATTAAAATGTAGGCCCAGCATTCATTAAAAAAAAAAAGATGGGTTTATGGTGTTGAAAAGCCTTAAAAAAAGTGCTTTGTGTGGAAGGTACAGTAGGATAAGTTTTAACTTTTAATTTTTATCTTAATTACAAAGATCTGCAAATACCGAGTTCAGGCCTGTTGTGGGAAAGCTGGAGGTCATTTCCGAAGCAATTTGCTGCGTAGAATCCGACTCCGGGGTCAGAATTCTTCAGGAATTCTTCTTCTTTAATACTTTTTCTTCACATCAGTGTTTTTAGACATTTGAGGTTATGTAGCAGAAAAACAGATGTTTTTTTCCTTCTTTTGAGGTTATGTAAAGATCAAGTTAGTTGTTAGAAAGCTGAGGGTAATTTCCGAATCAATTTTCTGCATAGAATCCAAATCTGGAGTCAGAACTGTCCTTCGCAGCAGGATTTTTAGATATTTGGGATTATGTACCCGAAAAACAGCGTTTTTGCACTTTTGAAGTTATGTACAGAGTCCGATCTGTCTCTCTAGTTACATCAGGTAGTACCACTCTTACCCTGTAATTTAAAGGTTCACAAAACCAAATACGATTTTTTTCCACAAAGTTATGACCCTTGGCCTTCCCACAACTAAACCATTTTGAGCTGATCATTAAAACAATGTTTTTTTTTTTAATTATGCAAGTTACGATCCCTTCGAAATCCCAGCATGCCCCATTTGAAATTCTCCTAAAGTGTGTAGAGTACAAAATGTGTGCGAGCTGAAGATATGCACTACAATTCGCTTCCCGCTACTCTTGAAAATTGCCTGAAATCCTTCACGCTTCATCAATTCGCATTATTGTTGCCATTGTGTGCGGTAGAGCGCTCTACGTCACCCGTTCCATGTGTGTTCCATGATTGTAGGTGGCGCCATAGACACGGCATGTGTGCTTGTGTGCGAGTGTGTGTGATTGCGTTTGAGTGTGTGGGGGGCACCATATTGAATTGCAAATATGAGCGGGTCGTTGGCGACGCCGGTGTCGATGTGTGGGCGTGGGGCGTGTATGTAGGCGTGGGCCTTTGGGCATGTTGTTGTTGTTGGTATTGGGAGAGTAGCTGTCGCAGATTGCCTGGGCAGACGGCGGAACACGGCGACCGCGAAAAGCGCCGTACTTAAACGAATTGCGTATTTATGTGTGTAATCGTAACTCATCATCTGTTCCTCCGCCGTTCCGCTCTGTTCCGCTGACTTCCCAGCTTGGAGCGGAGCTTTGGAGCTTTAGTTGTTCTGGCTGATGTCGCCGGAACTGTACCATGTACCATGTACCATGCCGTGTGTGTGCTCTCGTTGTCTGATGGATGCATCGTACTTACCTTTTCGTATTAGATTATTGTCTGTGGCTTTGAGCGCTTTGATTGGCGTTTCTGTGGTTTTCATGTTTCCAACATGGAACAATCCGAACATTGTCAAAGGCTGCGATTTATTTGCGGCATTTGCATATTTTATTGCTTGTTAATGGAAAGTGCTGCCATTTATTTGCTAGTTGGAGTGTCTATTATTTATTGTAAGTGGCTATAAGGGAAACTGCTGTTGGTTTCGACGGTTTCGACGGTTTAGTGTTTGGTTTGTTGTTGGCTATAAAACGGATAATAGTATGCTGCAATAAAAATAAGAGTATCATGTGGTTTACCTACTTATTAGATACTTTGTGCCAAACAGATGATGCTTAACACAATTACTAGACAATAGTTGTGGGTTGGTTTAGTCAAAGAGATGGAATAGTAAATAAGTGGAGTGCAACGAGTGTGGTTGGGATTGCGATATATTTAGTTTAGTTGAATTTATCAAGAATATTGGTTTACATCGCTTTGGGCACATGAGTACACCAGCATAGTTCAGGCAGAGGCATGTTCCATAAGTTGATGTGTAGACATCAACCTGAATAGGAAATATAAAGACAGAGACATTGCTATACTGTCAGACAGTTAAGCTGCGATTAATTCGGTGGTCGTCTTGAAGATTAGTTCCAAGTTGGTCTGGGTAACCAAGGCCAAACTGAACCTTCTAAGACAATGGAACAGAGTCCTCCTTGGATGAATACCGCTACATAAGAACATTCCCGGGGCTGAAGCAGCTGATGAGCTGGCGAGGAATGCCAGCGCAAAACCATTAATGGGGCTTGAACCTTACTGTGGCAACGCAAAATTGGAGGACTCGCGATCTGAATTATTTCGATACTTATCGCTTATAAAATGGTATGGGATCGGCATTCATGGACTAACTCGTTAATACTATCTTTAATAGAACATCTTTAGACACCTCTTTATGGGTTAAGCCTGCATGAGTTAACATTCTCATTTTGACAACTTTTTGAATTGTTTCGAGACATCCCGACTATAAAATTTTAGGCGATGTGTAATAGGTATCCGGGAACTATATAAAGATACCATTTTAACTTCAATGATGAATTGGAATATTTAATACTATTTTTAAGCGGACACCTTGAGACACCTCTTTGTAGGTTAAGTCTGAATGAGTCAAAAATCTAGTTTTGGCTTTTCACAACAAGTTTTAGAAATAGCTTGTTTAAAGAGTCGTATAGGCGAATCTGTATAAATTCGGTAAAATTGGACTGTAACTCTGAAGCGTTGAAATTGATCAAGAATATATCATGCCAGTAGGGCTACTACGCGGCCCCTACCCAAATACACTGTCCCTGAAAGGGTCATCAACTAATTATTTTTATTTTTTCCAGCTGAAACTTTTTGTATACTGTACCAGAAGGCATATTTATGTTTAAAAAGTTAACAGCGCTAAATGGAGATCTTCTCTTTGCTACTACAGTAAATGCCCTAATTCTAAAAATTAGGTAATTTTTATAGAAAATAGACATCTCTAATTTTCTATCCAATTTATTTTTTTTTTCAAATTAAAGAAATTTTCGTTGGCAATCAATTTGTCATCTAAGTTTCTTTTGCTGGTTCACAATTAGGTAGCTCTAAAGTCACAATAGTCACATCATCATCATTGTCTAGACAAACCTGGTCGGATCTTTGCCTGTAATAGCTGTTGCCTCCATTTACCACGATCTTGGGCTTCTCTTCTTCAACATCTCAGTTCTAGGTTTTCTGGTTCTTGATTGACCCTATCCAACCATCTCAACGTCAGTCTATCTTTTCTGGGGTTACCTACAGTCTGTTCAATCATTATTCGTTTTGTGGATCGTTTAAACACAAGGTTGTATAGTTCTTGGCACCAAAAGCAGCAATAAGAATTAACTTTTGTAAAATTTATTTTGGTTTAATTTCCCATTAAAAATGTATCTTTGATAAATTATAACTCTTCAGAAATAAGAACTAGTTCATTTGGTTATCATTTCTGAGCGTTCACTGTATTTTGCTAATATTAATGTATTTTCGTTTATTTAGCTATCTAAAAACTTTAGGGTGGTTCTTTTTTTTTACATAAAGAGTCAACGATTTTGATTCTTTGGGTCATACCAATCAATTTTGCTCAGGAAACTTTCGGTCTAAAATAAATTTCAAGTCGCCCACTATTTTAAAATAGATTTTTTTAATTATTTAAAAATCGACTTAGCTCTTCCATTTACAAAGCTAAAAAATGTATTTTTCCTTTAGCCAATCGTGTATTTGGTGATTTTTGGAGTCGGGGACCAAAAATTTTTGACATATATTTTTAATTTTGATCGCCGCCGAGGGTTATTTTGTAAATTTTTTTTTTACTTTTTCCCGCTTTTCTTTTTTAATTGAAAAAGTATTGCAAAAATCCACGAACTTATAACTTTTTATAGTTTTTAAGCACTGTAACAAATATCGAAGATTTTGGGAAAAATTTAAAAAAAAGGCGGCTCTCTAAAATTAGAATATGTTTCAAAAATGAATTCTCGATCCCATAAACCTCTAAATAAACATCAATAAATGTATATTAACGTAGTTACAATTTCACATAATTTCAGTGATCAAGATTATATATAACATAGGGTAGGTCTGCCATGACTCCTTTGTAATTCGGGTATAGTGTTTACTTTCGAGTGAACTAGTCAAATAAACCATATTTTAAAATTTAAAATTTTGTTTATCATTAAAATGCATTCTTCGCTTATTTGAATAAAGTCATTTTCATATTGGCGTGTCGTTACGTTTGTACTATAAAAAAAAAAATAAAAAAAAAAGGGAAAAATGTCCATTAGTAGTGAACTAGCACTAAGCTTAACATTGAACAAATAAAAGCAAATCTACTCATGGCGTTATGTTACAAAAAACACAACTGAATTTTGAATAAAATTTGTTTTAATGTTCGTCTTTTTTTTTTTTCATATTTTTTTTTTCTTTATTGGCGTGACGTTACATATTGTACGATCAACCAATTAGAAAAAAAAGTAATTATAATAGTAGTAGACTAGCTTTGATCTTATCATTGAATAAATAAAATTAATTTGACTCATGGCGTTACATTATACAAATTTTAATATTTTTACAAACTATAACGAATGGTACCAAGGGTATTAAGTTTGTACAAGCCGAAAATGTATGTAACATATAGAAGGAGACGATCGGAGACATCCCAAGGGTACCTAAAATATGATCTAGGGTGAATACGAAGTTGGATATACCCATGTCCGTCTGTCCGTCTGTCCGTCCGTCCGTCTGTCCGTCCGTGTGAACGCCTAGATCTCAGAGATGGTAAGAGCTAGAGTTACCAAACTTTCACATTAGATCCCATATTATTCCATAGGAGGCAAGTTTATTTTATTTTTTTGATATCGGGGATAAATTATATAGCTCCCATGGGGGTGTTTGAGACGACCTCGACAAAAAAAAAGCGTTTTAGATGAATAATTCGTTTGTTTATGAAGATATCGTAACGAAATTTGGTATTCGAAAGTTTTTTATAGTTCCCAATCACTGTACCAAATTTGATCGAAATCGGTTGACTATATCATATAGCTCCCATAGGACCGATCGGCCAAAATAACTTTTTTAAAGAAAAATTCGCTATATTTCGGTTTTTAATAAAGATATCCTAACCAGATTTGGCGTTTGGAAATTTTTTAAACCACTTAAGCAATGTGCCAAATTTTAACAAAATCGGTTGACTATATCATATAGCTCCCATAGGTCCGATCTTCCAAAAAATCGATTTTTAACCAAAATTTGATGTGTTTCGTTTGTTTGTTAAGATATTGGGACCAAATTTGACATTCGTGATTATTTTATAGTTCCTAAGTACTGTACTAAATTTAATACAAATCGGTTGACTAGATCATATAGCTCCCATAGGACCAATCGGTCCAAAAACACGTTTTTTATACAAAATTCGATGTGTTTTGTTTGTTTGTAAGGATATTTGAAATAAATTTGGCATTCATATCTTTTTTAAGGTATTTAAGCACTGTGTCAAATTTTATTGAAATCGGTTGACTATATCATATAGCTCCCATAGGAACGATCGGTCAAAAAAAATTTTTTGCTTAAAAATTCTTCTGTTTTTGGTTTTTTGTGAAGAAATCGGACTTTATTACAAGCTAGTGGTACAGGGTATCCTAAAGTCGTCCGCGCCCGACTTTACGTCCGCCACTTTTTTTTTTAAATATTGTTTTTTTCTATATTGGCGTGACGTTACATTTGTACCATAACAATTAGAAAAAAAAGTAATTAGTAGTAGACTAGCTTTGATCTTATCATTGAATAAATAAAAGCTAATCTACTACTCTAATGGCGTTACGTTACAATAAAGCATATGAATTTTGAATGAATTTCTATTATTGTTCAAGTTTCTCAAATTTTGTAGAATATTTTTTTTCGATTGGAAAAATTTGAATTGAATTGGAAAAAATGTAATTAGTATTAGACAAGCACTAATCTTAACATTGAATAAATAAAATCAAATCTACTCATGGCGTTACGTTACCAAAAACATAATTTTGTTTTGAGTAGATTTTCTGTCATTGTTCAAGATGTACTTATTGCTTATTTAAACATATTCTTTGTTAATTCCATATTGGCGTGACGTTACGCTTGTACGATAAAAAATGGCAAAAATAAATAAATAAATAGCAACTAAGCTGGGAACTTGATATTGGTAACAAATAAAAGCAAATCTACTCATGGCGTTACGTTACATAAAATCATAAGTGTATTTTGTTTAGACATTTATTTTATTGTTCGTTTGAAGTTTCTTATATCTTTTAGAATATATGTTCATTCTTATATGTTATTTATTCATTTTTGATTGAATCATCAATTCTTTTTTCTCTACTTTATTTTTACACTATATTTTTCAGTTTTGGTTTCATTTTCCAACCTAGTACAATACAAAGACTTTAAAATCTGATGCTTTATCCTTAAATTCTCGAAAAGTGACATAGCTTATTTGTATATCGATTTGTTTTCAACCAAAATTAAACACATTTGTTCATTATATGAATATATTCGTTTGTCGCTCGAATATATTCATTTTAAATTAAAATGCATTCGTTGTTTGTTTGAACTCATTCGTTAAATATTTGCATGCGTTCGTTCAGAAGTCAAAAATTTTAAATTTAAATGCAATTGAAATTCTAGGCTACAATTAAGAGTAATTAAAACCAATATCAATATTTAATCGTTTTGGCAATTGAATAATAAAAGCATATATTTAAATTATGGAAACCGGAGTGCAACAACTGGCGAACACGATTGTTTATAATCTTAAATCGTTAAATAAGTTGCTATGCACAATACATTTGGTTATTATCATAAAAGCCTTTAAGTCACATTAACTTTTAGAAACCATAAATATTTCGACTATTAACTAATTTATCAACTAATTAGAGTACAAGGTCTAGGCCTAGCTCTGTCTTTAATCAAAAAGTTAACATAAAATTGGCCAGACATTCATTAGATAATTTCATTCGAAAACAATTTACAATATTATTTAGGCATATGCGGGGGTTGGGGGAACCCTCTCAAGAATACAAGAATTGAATGCGGCTTTAAGCAAAAACGGGCCACAAAAAAACAACAACATTTTTTAATTAAATCGAAAAAGTTTTTGCCGAATTCGCTAACAAAGCAAATTGTTGAATGAAAAGTCACTGGCAGAGTCGACAGCAAAGGGACTTCCCTGATAGGGGTAGGGAAAACTTCCCTTTGGGATCACAAAAGTCGCGCAGAGTTTTGCTCTCTAGGGTATAAGGCACAGACGGGGGGTGCCACAGAGTTCACCCGGGTTCAATTATATGGAAATATAAAGAGGAACTTGAGTATGTATGTCAGTTATAGAGCGTAAGAAAAATTTCAATTCAATTTTTATTTAATAAGGCAAATCGATTTGGGTTTGAGTAATTGAACAAATTGCCACAAATTTCCAGCTAGAAAATACTTGTATATAATAAGAGGGCGGCAGACAAAAGAGGCGTGAATGGCACAAAAACGCTTTTCACTTTAAAGGAGCGCGTTGAAATAGAAAAACGAGCAGGAAAATCGACGCAGTTTGGTTTGGTTTTCTCAAAATAATCAAAGGAAATGCAGACACAGTCCTGGCCATATTGCGTATACGCCATGGGCGGCCGTACTGCATGTGTGTGCGTATGTGTGTTCTGGTTCCTATAGATTCTCGTTCATTCATTCATTCAATCGCTCTTTCATTCATTTATTGCATTGATTCATTGACAAAGCTGTCAAAAAGTATTGATTTATGTGCTCCTCCGTCCTGCCTCGAGTCTGGCTCGACAACTCAACTCATTTAAGATACATTTTTGCAAGCTCCATAATTTTCCTGCACATGTTTTGTTCTTGCTTCTTGACTGTTTTCCCATTTAATGGGAAAACAACAGTAACAACGTTTATATGTATGCGTGTTTTCCTCGTGATTATAGAAAATCGTTTCCTGCAAACTGTTATAATAACCATACAAAGTATCGTATCTAAATTACTTCTACTCTTTACCAGTTTATCAGTGTTATGTGTATCTTGTATCTTTTGTATCTATGTATCTTTAGTTTACTTGTGCAGGAAATTGCACCGTTGTATTTGTTGCTATTGTTGTTGTTGTAGTTCTTGTTGTAGTTGTTGTTGTTGTTTCTGTTGCTCTCTTAGCCGCTTTTGGCATTCCATTCAAAGCAAATTATTCGCATGTTATGCTAACCACACACTTAGCACGCGTATACGTAATTATAATGCAGAGAACAATGAAAATTGTTTTACCCAAACATGGTACAGAGCAAAAGAGCGCTTTGAGATACAAATACACTGAGAGAAAAAGATGTTGAGCTTAGTGGATGCTGCAAATAATTGGATGCTTTGTGTGCATGGTTAAATATGAAACTGAGAGCTAAAAATATTAAATACATATTTAAAAATAAAGAATCTGATGAGTCGACTTAAACAAGAATACTAAAATCGATGAAAATAATCGTTTAAATATTTGAAAATATTTGAGGCAGATATTGAAAAGGGTATTTAAAAAATATGTAGATTTTGGTGAACAATTTCAATGCCATTCCACAACCTTGTTTCGCTAAAAATAAAAAGAATTCGTAAAAAAAATGCGCAAAATGGCGAAAATTTGAGAATACTGATATTACAGCTAATTCGGTTGTTAAAACTTACAGAACTTGATAGATTTTAAATTTAACTAGAACATTGAATCGAACGTAAAAATCAAATTACACGTTTAAAAAAACCCCGATACTTAGTAATTTTCATTTATAAGAGTATAGGATAATAAGAGTTACTCCATGTTGAAAATCCAACTAAGAATCTATTATCAGTTTATGATATAAAAATAGTCGTATTTTACATGGAGAGACGTAGTTCTGTTTTATTGAAAATTTTTGAACTTTTGTATAAAAATTTTTTGTTATTTAAATAGTTCATTTAAAGTTGAAATAACGCAATTAAATACAATAAATTTGAATATTCAGGCATGTTTTTTGTCGGAATCGAAATGAAAAGTATTTTGCTTTGTTTTCTTAAATTAAATTAATGGCATTCATATGTCACTAGAACATTAAGTTTTGCATTATTTTTTAATATTTTACAAAAATTTAGATGTGTAGGTTACATTATTCAAGGTCAAGCTCATTTGACTTTTTTTACGCATTCTCCCCACTTTCACTCCCCACAACTTTTAAACGGCTCAATCGATTTTCATCAAACATGTCTAACAACACTCGTACATAAGTCACCTTTAATACAAAAACAAACTAAATTGAAAATCACTGCATGCGTTCTGGAGTTATGATACACAACAGACAGAACAGACAGACAGACAGACAGACAGACAGACAGACAGACAGACAGACAAATGTTAAGCCAATCTGACAAAGTCGATTTTTAACTTCAAATGGCCATAACTTCAAACGAGAAGTAGATAGAGCAAAAATAACCTCAGATTCGAATCAGTGACGTCGTCAGTTACAATTAAGACCAATATTTAAGCCAATCAGACAAGATGTTGATGTTTTCTCCACGGTCCCCACAACTTTAAACGACTCAACGATTTTCATCAAACATGTCTGGAATGTTCGACATAAGTCATTTTCGTACACAAAAAACTACAAGTGAAATCACTGCATGCGTTCAGGAGCTACGATGCCATAGACAGACACGTCAAACTTATAACACCCTTTTTTTACGTCGGGGTTAAAACAACCTCAGATTCGAATCAGTAGCGTCGTCAGCTACAGTTATGGACAAATTTTCAAGCCAATCGACACGAAATCGATATTTGTAACTTCAGAATGGCCATAACTTCTAGTACTAGACAGAGATAGATCATAAAATAACCTCAGATTCGAATTTGACATCGGTCGAGTTACAATAGGACCAAGTTTTAACTATTGGGACAAAGTTAATATATTTTCGTCACTTTCCTCCCACAATTTTTGTACCTAAACTATGTTCATAAAGCAAAGAAAACACTCGGACATAATCACCTTTAATACAGATAAAAAACTAAATTAAAATCACTGCATGCGTTCAAAAACTATTAATGTCACAGACAGACAGACAAACTTGCACTCAAACTTCACACCCTCTTTTTGAATCGGTGTTAAAATACAAACAAAAACTTCTAGTCTTTGGTAATTAAATTTTCTTAGTCGACAGACAAAAATGAATTATTATGGAAAATAGTAAAAAAGTATATCCGTAAATGGAAGAAAATGCAGAACAATTGAAGTTAATTTCAATATAGTTCTACACAATAAAAGGTCATTTAAAAACATAGTAATTTTCAAGTCATAAAATAGATGACTTCCAACTGACAAAAGTATCCAACTTAAATCTTCGAAGCACTTACGAAATGCATCGAAAAGAAAATTTATATATTTTAAACAAAATACTTTTATTTGATTATGAATTTCTGTTCCAGTACATAATATTCCTTTTTTAGTTTCCGAATTCTTTAAAATAGTTTTTAAATAAATAATGAATATAAACAGTCCTAAAAACTGTTACAATTCATCTAAAGCTGTTTTATATATATTTGCTCCAAAATTCATCTAAACAAACAAGTGTCATTAAACATTTTTCGAGCATATGCAGGTATAATTATACAAAATATGAGTCAGTCTTAAAATATTTTGAATAAGTCTACTTTTATTGTGATCTTCTTCTTCTTGCTATCCTCTTCTCACAGTGGAGCATAGGATCTTTTGCATAGTTTCCAAATAACTCGAATATCGGTTTGGCCATATCTCCATCGAGTTATCAACCTATCTCCTTGAAAATCGGACCAATATCATTAGAGCTGTTTTATAATTAATATCTTTGTTCAAAAAAGCGCTCTTTTGAACTCATGCAGATAGTTTTTTTTTTGGCGACTTAATATCATTTTGCGGAGCCAATAAAAGAACTAAGTCCGCTAGTTTGCCAAATAGATCAGATCTTCAAAGAGCTTTGGGCAGTAAATCGCTTTTATATAGTCATCACCGCTATCATAGGTTGGGCCATCTGTTGGTTTGATTGGTAAACACTTAGCTAATTCTGAACATATCTATCCAAAGTGGATGCTGTACGACATATGAAAAAAATTTCAAATAAAATGCTAGTTAACAATATTGATACTCCTCAATTGTAGTGGGCTATAACACTAGACATGCTCTACCTAGGGAACATCGGGTAACAAAACTGATGAGCGTCAACATTTTTGAAGATTTGAAAGTGGCTAGATCAGCTATGGGCCGATTTTCCAGGCTTGTTAATCTATTCAAAGAAGGTTTTAATCGCAAAAGTGCTGAACACTTTATATCTTCCTCATCTCCGCATGCTATGACCGAAATCGTGACAGGGTGCATGCATCCTCGCAATCGCTATTCCATGCTTTTTTTCCCACACCTCTCAACATATCCAACTTGAAACTTATTCCATATACTTTAAATAGCTTCTTTGACGTAACTTTCGAGTTTCATCACAATCGAGTAAAAATTTATGGAACTTATAGGTATAAATATCGCATTTCACAAAAAAAAAAATTAATTCCAATTGTATAGTTCATAGTAGAAATATTGAGAAAACATTTTTTCGAGAGAAAAGGTACAGGGTATTCCACTGTCGGGTACCGCCTCAACTGTACTAAATTTTTTTAAATACGAATTGAAGTTGCGAAATTTTTTGGAAGCAATTACGATAAGTAATACATTTTTTTGTCAGCAGCCATAAAATTTGTCAACTTTTTTTCTCCCAGTGTATTGTTTTTACCTTTCGCATGGCATTTTGCGTATCGTTTTGAATCTGAAAACACATATTTGTATTGGAATTTGAATCTGCAAGCGCACTTTCAGAGCGCCCCCTAGCGCTACCTAGCGCCCGCTAGCTCAACTAAAATCAAGCGGTACGTGCCATTATCAACTGAGTCTTCCACATACTCATAAGCACATACAATGACTTGATATTAATATATATGCACAAAATGTGTGTACATGTGTGGGTGTGTGTGAACGTGTGTGAGTGTATGTGAGTGTGTGAACGTGTGGGTGTGTGTATGTGTCGATGATTCAATGAGCTCAATTCAGGCATTGCGGCACGTGCAACTAGCTACCGGCACTCACTCACTTTGCTCTCTTTTAGTCACCCGCTCTCTTTCTCCCCTCTCTCAGTCACCCCCCTCTCCACCCTTAACCACATTTATTTTAATTAGTTTATTGCCTTTGTTTGCATTTGATAAAGTTGCTGCCAGCAGGTGTTGCATTCAAGTTGCACTTTAGTGGCAGCTTTTATTGTTGTAGTTACATTATTTATTGTTTCTGTTTTTGTTACATGTGCCACATACAACCCCTAAACACAGATACACACACACATACTGACACACACTGCCACACTTTTGTTGTGTTCTGCACCGCAGGCTTAAATCATTTTGCAACTCAATTTTAATTATATACAAAATTATACAATATATAAAATTTTAATTTCCATTGCCAATTGCAATATTTGCTTAGTACAGCAACAATTTACATTATGCAAAATGGACTCCGGAATTCTAATTTAATATTCGTCCGTTCCGGAAATATTAAACATTGAAACATTTTTGTTATTCGGTTGTCCGAAAAAATCGCTACAAAATGAATTACCTTTAATTGACATCAAATGAAAATGAAAATGAATTGAACCGTGTTTTTGGTTCGTTCGTTCCATGGCAACAACCAAATCAAATGTTATTTACAACTGTTTGCACTTTGTTTGTGGAATTGTAATTTGTTATTGTTGTTGTTGTTATCATTGTTGTTATTGTTGTCACTATACACAGTTATTGGAAGCGTAATTCGAGTATATTATATGGAATAAAAAAATGCAAGTTCCGGGTCTAGACTCATGTGGCATGTGGCAAATAACAAAGCGATTTGTTTAGCTCGTTTCGTTTGGTTTCAGCTTTTGTTTAGTCTGCAAATAAAGTCTTGAAAGCAATATAAAAGGATTGTAACGAAGTCTTTCTTCGTATGTTGGAAATTACTTTTTAATGCAAAACTTTGGTTAAGTTAAATTTTGTATTATAGAGAAAGAAATTTCAGGTTAACAATCATCACCCAAAGACTAACTTTTGAGAAGGTGCTTTCACAATTACTTGGCTTACAATTCTTACAGAGACAAAAATTAAGTTGAAAACCGCCACTAAGGCCAAAAACTACTAAAATAAGTTTAATTTTAATTAAGATTTGAGATTAAAAGCAAAAAAGAAAATTAAAAGTAAAATTATGTTTTTTACCCTTTTCTTTGTCGGTAAGAAGTACGAAAATGTAAATCTAGCTACTGTAAGTAGTAATTCTGCATGTCTACAATAAGGCCATAGCCAAGGAGAATTTGTATATTTTATTTCTGATAATATAAGATTGAATAGGTTGTAACACCACCTTTATACCTTCATATTTTTAAAATTTTATATGGATCATGATAATGTGATACTAAAATAAAAATGGCTGTTTTTTCTTTAGATGCTATTTATTTATTTATTTAAATTCAAAAATTTAAAATTTGCGTATTCTGAAAAATAAATTAAATAAATATTTAAAAATAAGAAGGAGGAGTAAAAGAAAACTATGAACTGATCCGCGTCAATAGCCCGGTGGATGAATTTTTTAGCGATATGCACCGACTTATGGAAGTTATAATATCTTCGTAGTGGATAAAAAGCATTTACTTTATACTACAAAATATCAAAAACTGCAGCTTTAATGCTATTAAATTACAATTTTCTCACAAAATATTTTTTTTCTTGATGCTCAGGCACTTTTGCATCACTCTAGGATTACTTACTTCATTAGTTGGGTGTATCAGCTTTTCTACCATGCAAAGAAAACCGGCTAATTAATTTTTATAAAACAAATAAAAAAAAAATATTATAAAATGTTATAGTAAATGGTTTTACCCATGAGGGTATAAAAACAGTGTTTTTAAATCATATATGCTCATTTTTACAGTCAAGTCTAACATGACCAAGAAACTTAGAGTGAAATAAAAACATAGTCTAACTTTTATTATTAATAGAAAATATTTAAAATTTACTAGATTAAAGAATGTAAAGATTTCCACTTAAATAAGTGTATAAAATGGCCTGAAATCTATAAACTCTATTTCCCCTAAAAATTTAAAGCAAAAAAAGCACACAAGTTAGCATCCATACTAAATAGAACCTCTTGAAAATGATTATACAAAAAAATGATAAATGAAAATCTCTATGACATCTCAAGACATCGTCGTTCGGATTCGTATGTAAGCTATAGGTCCCCATTTCTCTTCGAATAGGATCCCCATGCCCCGTAAGCTAGGAACCACTTCACTGAGTATCACTCTTACAGATAGTCAACCTCTGATGAAAATAAAACATTTTTAATGTATAATAACTCAACTTTGCTCCGGAAACAGTCAGGCGTTGAGCATGCATGGGTTAAGTTTAAAGAAAAAAAAACAATTCAAAATAATTGCCAATCAATATCAATGCACGTCAAAGTATATTGAAAGAATTTCTTTGAGCATAAATAAAATGAGTACAATTGTAAACCTAATTCAAAAAAAATTTTCGGATTCGTTTTGCGTAGCACTACCGAATATTTTGTATGTTTCGAATTATATTTTCATTTTATTATTATTTTCAAGAAGTGAAATTAAAGCCATTATAGTATGCTTAGTTACAGCCAAATGTATCCTAAACATGTTTTACTTCTTTTCGTAGTAATATCAAAGAGTCGGTGTTTATCAAAATCGGAAAAAAATTACCGGTTATTTTTGTAAAAAGTAAATTGTTTTCAAAATCTAAAGTTTTAGATACTTTAATTCGTTTGTTTATAAAGATTTTAAAAGTTTTTGGTGCTCTTAAGTTTTGTACCAAATTTGATCAAAATTGACTTTTTCATATATTTAATTAATATTTTATTTGAGTTTAACAGTTTTAAAAAATATTTATTAATAATATATATTTTTAATGGAAATTTGAGTAACATCACGCCATCGTAAAAAAGGCCTTTTTGATTTCTTTTTAACTTGCAATTCTTAAATCTTACTCAAAAAGCCCAAAAAATTCGCGAAATACGCAGAACTTTTCATTTTTTAAATACAAGTTAAAATTCACTTCAAGTTTTTGTAACGTGACGCCATATTTAGTTTTCCTCATGTCTTTTAATTATTAAGACCAATTGTTGTAATTTTTTTTTAATAAATAAGTCAATGCGCAGAAGTTTGCTTTTTTCAAATCCACGTTAAAAGATGCTTTCAATTAAGTAACATAACGCCATTTTCCTCATGTCCTTTAATTAATAAGATTGATTATAGTTTTTTTTTTAGATAAATGAGGCGCTACTATTAAAATAAATTATTTAAAAAATTTAACTTTTTTTTATATATATCCGCGAAAATTGGTGAAACGCGCCATTTTTTCCCCGACCTTCTCCGATTTTAATACTAACCCCTTCAAATTTTATTGTCAAATTCTGATTATTTATCAAGTTATCGATAACTGAAAATTGGGTTTTTCATTTTTAGACTTCTCATTAATAAGCTATATTTCCTAAACGAATGAAGATATTGACGCGAGTTTTTTGTACCATGACAGATAAACTATTAAATTAAAAAAAGAATTGTATTTATTTTAAGATTTTTTTAAATTTTTTTTGATTTTAATTTTAATATTCAAAAGTGATAAGTATGTACAAATCATCAAAATCGGAGTAGGTCTGGGAAAAAGTGACCCGCTTCAGGTTATTTCGCCGATGTATACATATAATTTTTTATTTCCATATTTTGTCATATAAAGACTCATATATATGAAAAATATTTAACGCAAATTTTTAACAATTTACGGAAATTTTTTGATTGCCAGTCAATTTGGAAATTGAAAAAATGTCCTCTTCGTTGGTTAGTTTTTGTCAAAATTTGAATAAAATTATGGAAGTTTTAAATTCTTTTTGCCTAAAAATAAGTTCATGGTTGAATCAAAAAATTGTCAATAATTTTATTAATTTTTATGACTATTATTCCCGTCATCATAATACATAGAAAATTTGAGATTAATAATATAATTCATTGTTTTTAAATCAATTTTTTCGTTTAAGCTCCGGAATTTTTTCTTAAAAAACAGGAACTCCCTTAAATTAACCACTCTTTTATTGCATTTGCATCTAGGAAAGTGTATTTCATCTTCGGCTTTGCTGTCTCTGCTGTCTAGCACAAATGTTTCTTTTATGTTTTACAATTTTTATGGAGCATGTGAGAATTCCAAATTTTTTTATGAATTTAACATGATGCAGCGTGGCGCAGTTCGCGGCTTGTCAATGACTTTGACCAAAAAACCGGGGAGGGAGGGATATGGCTGCCATTTTTTTTTACGACACAGAGACACACACACACAATGCATATATGCATATACACATACATGTATATGTGGTAAAATTTTTTGTGTGTATTTTTAAGAGAATTCATAAGTAAAATGGTATATAAAAATTTTGCAAAATGCATATGAATAAATTGAACTAGCTGAAATAAAATGCCAAATATTTACCAAAATTTAAATGCAGTTGCAATTTCAGAAATGCTAAAAACTTTAAGCCCCCACACACCCCCTCTGACAGGCAAAGTTTACCAATAAAGTCACATTTTGCCGAATCAAAGCAAAAACCTTTTTGAGATTCAAACATTTGGAAATAGTCTTGCAGCATGAAATTAAATAATTTCTCACAAAATTTTGAAAATCTGAAGAGCAACAACAACAAAAAAAGGTCTACGTTGTGCTTTGCCAGCAAAGGAGCAAGGCGCCATGGAGCAGACCGGAAGTTAACAATCCTGAAATGAAGCTGGCTCGAGGGAAACCAAACCGCAGTGTCAAGTTTAAGAAGCCATGAAATAACATTAATTTGTTGCAAATTCGTTTGAAAAGTTTAAGTTGAATTAATTTGATTAGCTTATCGCCCGTTCAAAGTTGGAACTTCATCAACACTCCGGAGTGGCTTGGCGCCCAAGCAGAACCGCCCCAAAAAATGGCTACGGATGGGGGGTATAGGCCAATCTTAAGCAAGTTTGCTTGCAATTGGTCGATGACAAATACATTCGGCAGCAATTGTCGGCACACATATATACATACATACATATATATATTTAAGAGTATTTGAGTTTGTGTGAAAGTATTTCCATTGCCGAATGACAATTCAAATTTGATGAGATTACATGAAATTTATGAGGCAATCAACTTGAGGCAGCCATTACGAAGATAGCAAAAGAGCAGCGGGGCGTGCGAGGCAAGCTGGTAATTTATGCAGTTACAAAAATTTATTTCAATAAGATATTTGGTAAAATTTAAATCGAACCCTAAGTTGGGTTTATTGTTTTATTGCTCAGGGGTGGGTAGTTTGGGGCAGGGGCAGGGGGGTGGCTAAGACAAAGCAGGCATAAAAAATTTTAATATTTTTTACAGCAAGTGTTTGGTATTGATAACGCAGCCAAGCCACCAGCACATGCTAAAATTCATACATACAAACAGTTAGTAACGAGCCGCAAACCGCAAACCAGCACACAGATACTCACACACATACACACATACATAGGCTAAACATATATTTATTAAGAGAAGCTGGGACACAGGAGCAGAGAAAGAAAAAAATGAAAGAAAAACCGTAGAGAACAAACGCAAAAACAGAATTCTAAACCGAATGGGAATAGAAATTTAAATTGTGCGGCCTTGCACAAAACACACACACACACAGGGACACTGCTACAAACAAAGACAGAGACAAACATTGTAGGCAGTGGCGTAGGCAGAAAGGTTTGAGAGGGGGTAATGAAGTTCCTTCATTGTGTATTTGTTAAGTGGGAAGTTTTATAAACCCTTTTTTATTTTCGAATTTAAAGGACTTCTTTGCTCTTAAAACTAAGCGCACTTACAATGAGTACTGTTCTCTGTGCGAACCGTTTTTTACAACTTTTTTAAAAATGAAAACTTTTGTCTTTAAAGCTAGTTGGGCGCAATTTGATTTTATCCTAGAAAGTTGCCATTTTATTTACGTGAAAAGATAACGATACGTCTTTTTGACATATTCTGCATTGACGCCGTATTACAAAAAAAAAAGTATGAATGAAAAATTTTTAACTGAAACGCGAGTAACGTCACGCCAATGAGAACAGGATTTTTGATTTATTAATTTGCAAAACTAAAATCTTACTCGAAAAGTTGTGTGCACAGAAATTTGAGATTTCTCAATTCAATTTCATTTTTTCATTAAATAAATAAGGTGATGCTTATTAAAAAATAAGTAATTGCAATAATTTAGCTTTTTGTAATATATCCTTTTTTGGTTTATATTTTTTTAAAAAAACATACGAAAATTTCGATTTTTTAGAATTTTGTTACAAATACTTTTTTTGTTATTAGATTTATTTAAACATACAATAAAATTTTATCTTTCAAAAGCTCAATACCAAACAAAAAATAAAAATCTTTCTTGAAGCTATATTTGGTTAAGAAACTTTTAATCGGATTGCCATTTGAAAGGAATTATTAAAGGTACTAAGTAGAGGTGAGATACTATCCATAGTGCCATCACTCGATAGTTTAGACTTCAATAGTCGAAACTACCCAACAAAGTGAAAAGGGGCACATTCTTAAAATGAATACCAAAGAGGATGTGTGGAAACTTCTAGTACTTACAAATAGTTTAGCAACGTTTTGTTCCCGGCATTATTAAATGAGATATTTCTTATATCCTCTCACTTTCAGTAAAAGTGCAGGAGTGGATAAATATTTTTTGACTAAGTTTTGTAGGCCAACACAGTCGGATACCTGCAAATAGAATAATTTAATTAAATTTTTTTTTTTTATAAATACTAACCTTCCAAAAGCTAAAAAGATTTGCATGTTAAACTTTGATTGACCAAACAATGAAGATTGTCAAATATGTATTTCTGCTAAATTATTTAAAAAAATTTTGTTTGCCTTTTTTTGCTATATAAATTTTAAATGTGAAATTTCGGAAACCAATGACGTCTATTCGGAAGGGCTGGACGGCTGTGCCAATTATTAAGATTTATACCTCTCACCTCTAGTGCAAAGATCAAGTATCCCTTTAAATTTGAAATTCACCATTTCATTCAGATAAGGCGCTTTTAGCGAGGTTTTCGATAGAAATAAAATCTCCCTTTTAGTCATCCAAATACTAGGTAAAGATTATCATTAGTCTAATCATAAGGAGTTTTAAAGAAAAACTTAACGTTTTCTAAAGGCTATACCTAACATCGCAATAAATTTTTCCATGGAACCAATTTTTTCTTTCGAGATCATAATATCAATGAGCACATTTTGTCAAACATATTTTGCCACTCGTTTGGCAATGGTTTTTATCTTACTTATAAAAAAAATTTGATGTTTTATTTTTTCTCAAAAAATTTTGACAAATAAATTGTGTATACATAAAATTTAGAGTTCAGAATTCTTGACTTTACTACTTGATATGAATAGAATTTTAAGCAAATTATGTTAAAACAAAAATTGATCAATTGTTTTTAGATAGCAAAAAAGTTAACCAAAAACCCATGAAAACCTCCTAATAAACTTAAACGCTAAGTATATTCGCTTTAAGAGTTGAATTTTTACTTTGGTTGTCTTCGTATTCCGAAAAAATCAGTAAACTCACACAACAGATAACAATTCGTCTCATCGACGTACATTTTACGCTTTTTGCTGAGTTAAGTCAACTTACTTAAGTCTTACTTAGGACTTCTATTGAAAAGTTGTGACAATTGCAAGAAAGACAAGAAGATGTAGGGTTAAAATAAAACCAAACCTTTTGCAGATATCGGTTTAAAATGATTCCAAACATTCCAAAATTTAAAATATCTGTCTAAAGACAAAAATGTTACGTTTATCGTCAATAATACAAAAACCTCTCCTGGCTCTCTTCGGCTAACTTTTTAGGTCCAAGTTCCTTATTTTTTTTTAGCAGTGTCTATTAATTTTTACTAATTTTCGTGTAGAGTAGCGACACCCATTACTCTCCCTTCGCCCACGCCTCTGCGTGTATGTCATGCACATTTGCCGACTGATGCCTAATAATTGTTTGTCTGTATTTGGTTTATTTTTTTATCTTATTTTATTTTGTTATTTTTTTTTGTCATTTGCAGATTGGATATCTACGTCATGGTATGAAGGAGCCGACGAACACTTTGGATGAAATTGTAAGTACTTGCTGGTAGTTGTAGAATAAATAATAAATACATATACATACATATAGTATATACATATATTGGGTACAATCGTGAATATACCAGCAGACTAAATACTATATACTAATACTATATACATACATTTGGCAACCGATACAGACACTTGTACACACACCCATACAATTACAAAACGAACATGAAAAAAGGGCAAAGAAAAAAAAAACTCAAGTTTTCAATGGTGACAACTTGGATGCTCTTTAGGTTAGAGAGAGTAAGATTAAAGGAAGGCTACTGCGAATATGAAAACTTTTTAGAATTAAAATAAATAAAAAATAAATAAATAAATAAGCACTATATATATATTTTATTCAAGGAAATAAATAATTATTAATTATATAATAAATAAAATATAAAATTAAATAAATATAAATTATATACTATATACTATTAAATAAATAATTAAGTTTTTGATCAAAAAGCTTAATAATATAATAATATAATTTTTAATAAGGGTAGCCTTGCCTTAAATTTGTAATTTTTTTCTTTAATTCTTAATAATGACGTCATTTCTGGATTCTTTTTTTTTGTCTTAATACGCAAAAACGAATAAGGCTATTGAGTAGTATTAATTTTTTTTTAAAAAATTGATAGAAGTTAAGAAGATATAGAAAGTACATTATATAGTACTTAAAAAGTTTTAAAAATGTTTAATTTTTTTTAAACTTTTATTTTTTTTTACATTTTTAGTACTGTATGTTATGTCTTCTATATAAATGCCGTTTAATTTATTTTTTTAACTTTTTAAGTGTATATAATGTACTTTCTACATCTTCTTAACTTACTGCTTAGCTTATCTCATTTGTAGAGTATCAAAAGAGTCGTCGTCTTTGTGAGTGACGACAACAAAAGTCGAAAGAAACAAAGCTGACACATAATGAAAGCCAAGTGCGGCAGCCGCATTCAGTGTTGGAAAAGGCAAAGATCCACGGCATGTCACAGCTGTCTAGTGCGGGTGTCACAGAGAGTAACGAGCACTGAGTGGATGAGTTAGTGAACCCGTGGGCGGATGGATATGTTGGATGTGTGTGTGTTAGCCCTCCTCTGAATGCATTCACAAGCCAAAAGGGGAAACGTTGCGACCAAAAGTTGAAACAAAAGTCAGTTGCAAACCAATTTAAATAAAATGTCACTGCGACGCCTGCAGGTGGCGCTAGCTGGGAAACAGTCGCGTCTGCTTTAACATGTGATGCAACAATAAGAACAACATGAACAAGAAGAAGAAGAGGAAGAGGTAGTAGAACCTTTCATGTCAGCAGGTCGTGTCCGCAGCGATGTTTATGAGCTGGGCTGGGCTTGTATGTAGCTGTAGCTGGGTTTGGTCTGCTCTGGTCTGGTCGGGTGGGGGGGCGGCTGTGCCCAGTTCTGGGCTAGGTTGGGTGAAATGAATTTAACCAAATTTGGGTTGGCGGTCAGTCATGTCAACCTCCAGTTGAGCCGAGCGGTAATTGTTATGTAAATGAGTAGTACAATTTTTGCTTATGAAAAGGTCGAAAATCGTGCGCGCCGGCAAGTGGCCACACGCCCAAGTTAACAAAGGCCGCCGCCAGACCAATAACTGTGAGCGGAGTGTATACACTGTAAAGAGAAGAGTATATTAGCTATATTAAGGTAAAGGCAAAGCAGGGAAGTTGTACCTTTTATATCATAGGGGATTTAGCGATAGAACTTAAAGGTGTCTTGACATTGTAGTATTCTTCTTATGTCCTGTTACTCCTAGTGGATCATAGGACCATATCGGTTCCGCTATATTGTTAATTGTAAAACATGAGGTTTGCACCTTTAAATCTGTCGTGCATGCTGCCGAGTCAGTTGGATTAGCCGCAGGGATACGGGTACCACTTGGAGAATGAGTATTCCTCGGGTCTACTCTCATATTTATAAAGAAATATGTGTGGAAGCAGGATTCTGATAGTAAGTTATAAGTCGGTCCTGGTAACTCTGCTACAGGTCACTTTAAATAGGCCGCCTCTAACCTGGAGACTCATTCTCATACTCATTCTGAGTATAGTATAGAGTATAAGCCATGATTGTTGTTCAGAGGGTTACCCAGAGAATACTTGACTGAGTGTTGGAACTTTGCGAGCTGCTTGAACCGTTCAGGAAAAGAATCATTTCTGGCCACTCCCATGTGAATGGCGATAAGAATTTTCCATCCTCCATTGCAGTACACTTGATATTTAAGTTTTTGTGTCATAACTTTTGGCATGTAGTCCTAAATAGCTAAAAAGCCATCATTTTTTTTATTAAGAAATTCTTGTAGAGAATTCGCTCTCAGACTTAACGAATTTGATTTAAATTTTTGATCGATCCTAGCCGCATTAGAAGCGCAGAAGTTTATATTGCGTATACGTTATTTGTTTTTCAAATTCTAATAATTTAGAAGACAACAAAAATTCGCAATAGCTTAAAATTCTGTCTACCCGAATCCATGTTTTGCTAGAGATAGAGTTCAGTCTTAGTGCATTTGATTAAAATTTTGTATTGATCTGGACAGGCCTAACTGAAGCTTATAAGGTCACATTTTTTTTCCTTTTAGTACTCCTCCAGGGAGCTTACCACCAGACTCTATTTAGTGCAGCTTGCTTAGCTGTGTCCCAGTTGATGTTGTGTAGGGTCAATTCGTTTAGTATTGTACGTCGCCAGGCTACCTTTGACCTTCCCACTCATCTGCTTCCTTGGGGTTTCCATTCCAAAGACATCCTGACAGTGCTGCATCGATTTTTCCTAAGAGCATGGCAGATCCAACGCCACTTGCGTTTTCTTATCTGACTGCAGATAGGAATTTCACTAGGACAGTGACATAGTTCCGCGTTTGATACCCTGTTGGGCCGGAATATCCCGCATATAGTATAATTCTAAGGCACTTGTTGATGAATAACACAGGTCAACATGGTTCAGTTGTGGAAGCTAAGAGTCATTTCGAAGTAATTTGGTGCGTAGAATCCGAATCCGGCATCAGAACTGGCCCATCACGTCAGGATTTTGAGATATTTGAGGTTATGTACCCAAAAAATAACATAACCTCAAATATCTCAAAATCCTGACGTGATGGGCCAGTTCTGACGCCGGATTCGGATTCTACGCACCAAATTACTTCGGAAATAACCCTTAGCTTTCCAACAACTCACATGACCCCTGTATTTGTAGACCTGTGTAATCGTAGTTTTGATATTATTCTCTTCGGGGCCAGCCACGCCTCGCTACCGTTCAACAAGATGGATTTGACTCTCGCATTGAAGATCCTCAGCTTTGTTCTTCTGTTTATTTGCTGTTTCCCCGTATGCAGAACAAGAGTCCAAATGCTGATTGCGCTTCGCTTAGACGATCCTCATCTACCCCACCACTGGTGGAAATTGTGGTACCAAGGTATGAGAAGCTATCGACAATGTCGATAGTGTTCCCGCAGATGGTTATACTACCTTGGCTGGTGTGGTTGAGATACAGCGCTTTGATTTTGGATGTGTTTATCAAGAGTCCAACTTTGAAGGATCTTGAGATCATTCACTTTGGCTTAGATATCACTTAGTTTATGAGAGATGAGGCAGATGTCGTCCGCGTAATCTATGTCTTCCAAATGACGGATGACACTCCACGTAATCCCACGCCTAGACCTGCATATATCTCTCATAACTTCGTCAACTACTATATTGAATAGTAGTGGTGATAGGGGCATCCTTGCCTAACACCGGTGTTTGTTTGGAAATCGTCCTGCTTTCAAAAATGAGGGCACACACTCAAAAAAACACACCCTATAAAAGTTCATAAATCATTTTTAAAATGCAGCTCATTTTTTTATTATTGTAAAGTAGAAGTGTTCTAATCTATATATATAAAAGAAACTTATGTTTTACGTGTTACGGATGTTCTCATGAAGGCGTTGATGAATTTAAAATCTGACTTTTGCGTGTGTTAGAGGTTGTTAATACGGAGGTTTTAAGCGTATGTCGATGTTTGTGTGTATTGGTTCGTGAGATATACGCATTTTTGTGAATATCGGTTTTTGTGTGTATATTGCAATATACACAAAATTGGTATTGTTTTTAATCAATGTTTGAGGTCCAACATCGTTTCAATCATTGAGAAAAGTGAATGACGTATTGTTTTGAGAGGCGTGTCAAAAACTTAATTTGTTGGAAAATGTTTTGCACTGGGTTCAACCTTTAGCAGATGCTGCTATTACTGCTTATCCATATAAAGTACGTGTTCTTTTTGCGATTATTTTGGCAACATGTTTTCCATCAAATTACCCTAAATTGTGGATGAAATATCAACATTATTTATCAGAAGATATTTTGTTTCGAGTAAGTCAAGCAAAACGTAATCCATTGATGGAATTTACACCGGAAGTTACAATGAAGCTTAAATTCATATTAAAGATCTATGCTGGGCGATGGCTTATAAAGCATTAGGGTAATTGGGAATGCCGTCTCCTTATCGATCAATGCATGATGTATTTCAATTGGAAGAAATGCAACGAATCAAATTAATTATCTATCTAATCGTTCTGCCCAGGAACGTGAAGTTCGCAATGAACGTGAAATAATTCGCTTAAGACAGATGCGTGAAGCGCGACTCTCGACTAATAATGGTGCAACAAGTGCTTACAATTCACAAACTATTCAAGCACAGCATGCCTTAAGTTGGCAATTATTTATTAAAAAATTTTGTATTATACTTTTATATATTTTATTTTGTAGATTTGATATTTTTTATGTGTGATTCTTGATTTTACAGTACATATGAATGGCGATCTCATTCATCTTTTATAGTCTCGAAAAACGGATTTGCTTTTCTTCAAGAAGATTTATCAATTTGGTAAAAGTTTGGATAGGACGTCAGCCGGGCTGACTAGTTATAATGTACGATCGAAGCCACGGTTTGGTATTTTAAAGCTAAGCTTAAGCTTCGTGGACTTTTTTAGTTTTAAAAAAAAATATCATAATTCACGGTTACCATTACATTACTTTTATTTTAAGGACTAATTTTTACGAAAAGATGGCTAAAATTAAGAATATGCATATCAAAATTCAAAATTTTAAGAATTCAAAAAGAAAAATAAAAAAGTAAGGGCAACACAGGCTGAAGGCCTTCTGTCCTGTTGTGATGTAGGATTGAGATGCTGTTGAGAAGTAAAGAGTATGGTATCGGTTTAGGACATCTTTTATAATGCCAATTCCATTTCTCTATTTACAAATGCAGCTATCTGGAACATTCATCTAGGTATGTGTCAATGTTTCCTAATCAATTCGCCCCTATCAATAATATAAATGGCTGCCAAACCCTCATAAGTTCACTTTATTAAAAAGCCATCAAGGAGTAAGCAAAATCAAGAGTATAAAAGCTTTAGATATTCACATTTTGATTTTGTTCAATTTTCAACTCGATACGCACACACACAGATACTCACACACACATGCACAACATTTACAATGGCCAAGAAAAGTTTTTGGTTTTTCTTGCTTTTCTTCGTTTTGTTTTACTTTGTTTTGTCTTGCACGGTGCATGGTTTTTGTCCTTCTATGCACGGCAGGATCTTTATAAAATTGCAAATCAGTTTGAAAGTCAAACGACAGGTTGTTGGTTTTCCTGGCCGCCGCCATTGTTGTTGCCGGTGTTGCCGTAACAAGCAAATGGTCGGACACGTTGCTGCTTGGCCCAAAAACTCTTTTGAAGGAGTCTACGGTGTAAACTTACGAATTTCTAAGACTGTATTTAGTAATAAACTTGGAGCTGGAGAGCGGACAATGGAGCAGTTGCCTTTGTTGTTGCTTTCAGGTCTCACTGCGGCAGTTTTCAAAAAGTTTCGGCGACACATTGGAAAGTTAATAACCGTTTACCAAAGTATATAAGCGTTAAGTCTTGTGGGTATTCCACAGATACTTTTTATGTATATATGATGAGAGGAAATGCGTGAAAATTTGGCTTTGTCAGCCATATTAAATAAAGTACCCAGCATATGTAGCCAATGCTGGTATTAGTGACATTTTATGTAGCATACTTTTCAGCGTAGATTTTAATTATGGCGGGCGGAAATTAAAACATTCTTTAAAAGTTTGCTGATCCATTAACAGCTACGCGGATGTTGCATTTATGTAAATAAATTTCAACTTTTATAATTTTTACTTAATTGTTTAACAAAAGCAACCTTTGTTTTATGCTAATTTAGGTCAAAAAAAAAAAAAGCTTTTATATGCAACACGGTTAGCCTTGTTATCTCTTTAATTGCAAAACAAAACATGAAATAAAAACCAATTTAAATAAATAAATGCCAAAGAGCTTTTGTAACCTTTTTTTGGCTATAATTTATAAAAAATTTATGTAGCAAAAAGCACATATATTAAATAGTTAAAAAAAACTCAAGTCAAAATGGAGCCAGCGCCATTTTCTACCTAAAGTTAAGCTCCAATAAATTGCGCTTGCCTAATGTTATTAGTATTTGCTGCTCTTTTTTTTTATGACATGTGCACATGATATTTTATTTTTATCTAGTTACACCTTGTCTAGCTCAAAGCATATAATCATTAGTCATGTAGCTAGTAAAATAACCAAAGTACATATATATGATATGTACATATTCCCTTAAGGACTGCATAACTAACTACAACGTATTTGCCTTAAAGCCAAACATTAAAGTTTAACCAAAAAAATGTTACGAAAATTTTCATAAAATCTAACTAATGATTGTTATGACTGACTGACATGTGGGCTGTTCCCAAGATCGATAAACAATAAGCTTAACTCCTGGGTATAACTTGTATAAAGTTTTGTCATTGTTTAACCTTGGCTGCTCTGGCTGAGTTTCGACTAATTTCTGTAAGTGCAGCGTCAGCAGGCGTATCCTTGCATGAAATCCAGACAAAAGCGTAAACAATGACATATGTACTACAAATATATATATATATATATACATATATGCATATGTATGAGTGTTGTACAGCTAACAAAACAAAAGTGTAAACTTGTAAAAGAAATGCTCATACAGGTTCTTAACCAATTTCTCAACGACATATTTACATTTTAGCTCAATGTCAATTGTGTTTATAAATTAATTTGTACAAGAGACACACATACACTGAAACGCTTATATATATAAGCATATATGTATATATATATATATGTACATAGCTTGGAGTGTTGCAATGGCACTGACAGTTACACTCCTGTTCTCTAATACTAAACAAACAACAACATATAAAGCTAAAAAGCCCTTTGCTTTTGTTTAAGTTAGAGGACAAGATAGGCCTCTTTTGGTGGCTGACAGATATGGGTAATTCTTTTAAAAACTCGAAAAACTCGCGCCATTGTTCGTAGCTCGATGATTGATTTCCCGACCTTCCGGTTGATTGCCTTGTGGGTTCCATTTCTGAACTTGGTCAGGGGCCAGATGTCTCTATCATCTCTTCTGCTTTATGGCTAGCAGCACCCGGTTGAGATCGCAACACCACGCCGAGCCAAGCTGACTCTACCCGCGATTTGGGTTTCAACCACAGCCACCACGATACTCCCACAAGGGGGCCGACCTCAATGAGTACTCTTGGACGTATACTCAACCCGTGGTACCGAAATTAAGGACTCGGTTTGCCCTCCCCTTGCAGTCCCCACAGACTCGGATTTGGGGAACCCCGCCAGTTTTGGCATAAAATGCCCGGGAATGGTCACCCATCTGCCATCCGTGGTTCAATCATCCGCCGACGCCGCATAAATACGACTTCGGCGATTGCTGTCAGCATCCACTCTCCAGTCGAATGTGGCCAACATTGACGCTATCTTCGACGGCTAATCAAAGCTGCTCCATTTGACGCCACACACCCATTTCCTGACGATCCCCATTTAGTCGCTTCTTACGACAAGCAGGGGAACACTGAGGTGGATATTCTAATCCCGCCACCCCACGGGCAAGACATCGATTGACAAATAATTGGAGCTTCTTGACAATGACATTGGTTATGAGCCACGTCTCACAACCATATAACAGCGTTGAAGACTCGTATTTTGTTTTTTCGACGGATATTCGGTTCTCGCCAGAATCTATTTAGTTGTCCAAAGGCAGCTCTGGCTTTACGAATTCTGCAGTCTACATCGTCCAATGCTGCTTTGGCTTTAAAGATACTCGAAGGATCGCTTAGTCCTTCTTCTTCTTCCAATTTGCTGTTAGGCGTCGGGGTAGCCTCGGGATATCCACCTTCTCCAATTAGGTCGGTCCCGGCTCTCTCTTCTCATCTCTGCCAGGGTTCTGTCCCTCATCCTTCTCACATTCTGAATGCGATTTTCCCAAGTTTTTCGGGGTCTTCCTCTCGGTGCATTGCCTTCCGCTCTCATTTCCAGTACCTGTTTGGCTTCTCTTGACTCGTCCATCCGATGTAGATGTCCGAACCATTTTAGCTGTCTCTACTCGATTTCTTGTATTATCGACTTCTTCTGCCCTACTTCTGAACGTATTCTTTCATTTCTGACCATATCTCTCCTGGTTTTTCCTGCGACCCTTCGTATGTACTTCATTTCTGTTGCTTGAAATTAACTCAGATGTTTTTCTAATAGCGGCAAACACTCGGTACCGTACAATGATATTGGTACTAAACCATGTTGTAAAGCTCGAGTTTTGTTTTGTGCTTATCTCTCGTTTACCCACTTTTGTGTTACTTATCTGATAGTACGCTGAGACCGCTTTCTTGGTCCGGCTTAGCACTTCTTGGTCTATTTTTCCCTTACAACTGACAATGGTTCCGAGGTATTCATAGGATTCAACTCTCTCTAATTCTCTGCCGTTGCATGTTATATGCAGATTCACTGTCGACCTATCCTCTTTAGAGACTTTACTTTGCTCTTGTTCTTTGATAATACGTACAGTATCTATTAGATCAATACAAGTTCTTTGAGGCCCAGCTTGAGTGGTGGGAAATGCGGCTTAGTTTAATCTGATTGAGGATTTTCATGATGGTTGGCAGGAGAGAGATACCCCTACAGTTAGTACATATCTTGTCGGTTTCTTGAATAAAAACCGTTTCCTCTAAACGTTATGGTCACATTTTCAGAGGTCCAAACAGCTTCCAAGATCGGAGTTAGCTTTTGTGCTATCATGTCAGCATTCGCTTCGAAGCACTCAGCAGCGATCTTGTCTGCTCCAGGAGCTTTGCCTTTTTTCAGGGTGTTGATTGCAGTTTCGATTTGCTCTGGTATGGGAGAGTTTGTTTTTATTTGCATGATTAACATTATGTCTCCTTCGGATCGTGAGACTCTCATTGGAGCTGTCGTTTTAATTTAATGTTGCTTCGAAGTATCTCTTCCAAAATTTCAACTGTTCATTCTGAGCAGTAACCATGTTGCCAATTTCATCTTCTATAGGGCAAGTCGTTGCAACGTGCATGCTACCCTCAATAGTTGTTATCAGACTATGAAAATTTCTCATATGCCCTTTTTCAGCCGCTATCTGTGCATTCTTTGCCAGATCATCATCATGCATAAATTTTATACTAATTTAAATGTTAAAATAACTTACCAGTTTCTAAAGAAATTACCCATGCATAGAGCTATGCAAATATATGCATACAGCTGTTGTATAGCGCTGAGTGTCTCTGTGTAGGTGTGCTGCTGACCTGTTGGTGAGACGCAGCGGAGACGCTGGGGGGATGGGGTATCATAAAACAATGTACAGCTGCGCTCAGCTGTTACCCGCTGTGCCGCATGACAGGTTGCTGTCGTTAGACGCATACTTTTGTCTTTGTCTTTGTGCCACTGTGCCTGCCATGCCTTGACGTTGTCGTTGTTGTCGTAAATATTTGCGCACAAAAGTCGGCAATGATTTTTATACAAGTAGCTAGCAACGCTAGCAGCGCTGCTCACAATGGGCACACTTGACTGGCAGCTAGCACACCAACACACACATACAAACATGCCAACGCTCACTCACAACAAAAAACTAAACAAAGCGCTATAAAAAAGACAACCAGCCTAATTTGCGCAACAGCAAAATGGCATTCCAAAGACAGAGGCCAAGGCAGCGACTGCGACGGCGACAGCGGCGTCAGCGCACGCACTTTCGCTTCCGTGCCGCATCTTCAATGCAATTGCTTACACACACACACACACATTCGTCCCCCACAACAGTCGCAACAGCTGCAGCAGCGCTTTAACTTCGTGCGCTCAAACATTCGGCCTGTCAAGCGTCGGCGCCGACTTGCTGTCGGCTGCACTCGGCTAGCGCTTCGGCTGCCCGTCACTGGGCTAGTAAGCATTTTGTGTTTGTCAAAACATTTAAAACAGCAGCAGCCGCCATACAGTTTAGTTCGTGGTTAGCTCTCGTCCGTTGCGCGTTAGTTGTGCATTGGCAATACGCGTGAATGCAAGCGTCGTAACAACACTGCGGCTACGTAACGTAAGCGACGTAAACGTTCGAGTCAAAGCGCGTGTGACACGTGTGCGCGTGTACGTACGTAAATTTTTTGTGTTTTATTTCGGCTTTTTGTGTGAGTTATTAAAATGCGGTAAAAGTCAGTGAATCGGTAATAAAGCGCTTATCTTGGTCATAATTACGGCTTGCAAATGACAGACCGCTGTCGTACTAATACTAAATAAAAGATACTCTGAGCCCAGTTAATGTGTAACTGTGTGTGATTGTTTGAATGTGTATTTGTGTGTGTGTAAAGTCCAACTCTCACGCATAGAGTGTGTTCCGGCAAAAGTAAAGTGTATTGTGTGTGTGTTGTTGTTGGCCCGCATCTGTTACAAATGACTCTGCTTTTTGCTCTTTCCCCACAGATGGTCTTGTCATTTGTTTTGTTTTTATTTGCGCCTGTCGATACTCTATAACCCTAAAGAGGGTCAAGGGTATTATGGAATGCAACTAATAGGCGGTAGTGGGCGTGTTAGTTCATATTAAAGCAATTAATTGGATAGCAATTAAGCGCAGCCCTAAGTGAAGTTGGTTGAATAGAAGCACAACAAAAAAGATCTCTTACCAAGAATTGTATGATTAAATCTTTAATAATATGGTACCTTTATACTCAAATAATGGTTAGATTAATCGTGTTGTCGGTATAACGTGAAATTAGCACCTCCAAATGCTCTGTGCTGGCTGCCGTTGCGGAGGAATTGATCAATAATTGTTGGTTACCCTTTGGAGACATGTTTCCATTATTGTTTTGTTCTATGTTATTCTGACATCTTTTATGATAATCAATGAGTGATGGGTTCAAAGATTCTTTAGTTACAGACGTTTACCAGATGGCAATTTGGCTGCCAAAAAGACGCCAGGGCTTGTTGTAGACTGCTCTTCAGGACTTTTCCTCGACCTTATCGTCAAGGCTGGCCCTACCGATAGCTATGCTACCGCCGGCATCTCTCTTGGACTCATCGCTTCCATTGAGCCCCCTCTACACGATAAGCTGGCAATCAAAGAGAGGGCTTGAGGGTCTATGCTCCACTTAGGAATCCAGAATTCATAGTAGTAGTAATATAAAATATTCAACTACTCATGTGAGCCCCATAAACAAATAAATGTTATTTTCTAATCCTCTTTGACCTAACATCTAGCATTAGCCAACTGTCTGCAGAGTATTCCCCAACCACCTAATACACTTTTATTTATTTTTCTGGTATTTGTTTTTGGTTTGGAGTAGTAACGGGTAGCCATTGACTGTTGACTGTAACTGTCAAGATACATTCCGTATCCGTAAAGTATTCATAGCAGCTCTGCGACCAGCTCTAATGACTGTCGACACTTTATGAACGCGCGCCTAAATGTATGCTGTCGTTTTTGCATGTCCATCCGGTCTTCTGGAGTTACTTTTAGTTAATATGTAGTTAGCTACGTGTGTAGCATATTACCTTACATATATTTATGTGCCTATCTCTCTAGCCACAACTCTATGCCCCGTTTACCCCCAGTCTGACTTGGGACTTGCACGTTTTTTGCGCTGACATCCGTTTAGTGTCTATAAAACATTTAAAGTATCTTTTAGATGTAGCGCAATGTGACAGTATGTGTGAGTGTGCTACTTTTAGGTGTTTATGACATTTAAATCAATAATGTCAACTAGGTAACCTAACCTAACCTAACGTTCTAGCGCTCCCTTTGGCGATGTTGCTGCTGCTGCGGGGCTGTTTCAGCGACTTTTGATGGTGCAATTTGCAGCAAAAGCAGGCAACACTCAATGGATGGCAGCTGCCTCCTGCTGCTGCCGCTCACTGACTTTTTGAGTGCCGCATATTGCAACATTAAACAAAGTGCCGCCACCCTGTGCCGTCGTACTCCGCTTATTTGCACCTAGCTAGACACACGCCGCCCCCATAGAACGCTTTGATTCCTGCCCTGAATTTACTTAATGAGCGCAATTTTTATGCCCACTACACTTATAATGGGAGGCTGTATTAGCTGCTAGGAAATGTATGTCACGAGTAGAGGGTAGCAAAATTAAAATTTATCCAGGACAGATGATGTTTAAAGAAGAGGGTAGGTTGACTTAGATCTTGAAACCGAAGGGGTTGAGTATAAGAAATTTAACGAGAAGATACTCTTTGTTAGATGAAGTTTATAAAATGAAGTAGAGAGAGCTGAGATCTTAAAATTACAAAATTTTAGCCTCAGGACATTGCGGATGAACTGGCTAGACAAGGAACTACCAGCATCCTCCTTCAAGACAAGTAGGGAATGGGTATACCCATGGCCAGCTGTAGACTCTGAATACGAAACTTCTTTCGCTCTCTGTGTAAACCAAACGTGGAATCGGACAATGAACACGTGTATGATCTCGCGGCAATACTGGCCGATATGCTGCAGTAAAAGAGCTAAGGAACTTTGCTGTCTGAAGAGACAGAGAGCCTAGTGCGCAACTGTTATCCGTGCTATCACATAGGCTGGTGGAAAATCACGCATCCAGGTTGGGGAGCATTCAACCTTCATTCATGATTTCTGTAGAAGCTGTATTGCTGAGGAGGAACTTGAGACAGTGGTACACTTTTTCTGTCATTGCCCAGGGCTGGGCAGGGAAAGATTCCTGTTCCTAAAGACACGCTTTCTCAATGAATTATCTCAGCTCTCCGAACAGAGCTAAAAATGCCTCTTAAGGTTTATTCAGGATGGCTGTCTCACCTCATAATGGGATCTGTTAAGTGGGAAGAGTGGTAAAAGATTCCGGTTCCTAAAGTCACACTTTCTCGATGAATTATCTCAGCTCTGCGAACAGAGTCCAAAATGTCTCTTAAGGTTTATGCAGATTGACGAATGGTTGTCTCACCTCATATAGGGACCTCTTAAGTGGGGAAGAGTGGTAAATGGTTCACTTGTAGCAGTATCACAACGGGCCTATTTATTGGCCTAAGTGAGTTTGGATGTCAGTCCTCAACTGCCGCCCTGACCTAACCTAACCTCAGCACAGATGAAGTTTATGAAAAAGAGTAGTGTCTAATGAGATCTTATAACGGATAAAGCGAAGAACATCGGATTTTAACAGAAGATGCGCTAGAGTAGTGTACCCCATTCCCTTTCGGCAGAATTTTAATTTAATAAAAAAATGAAGAAAGTAGGTAGGTAGGCCAAGAACAGGCCCTTTGTGATACCAATAGGGAGGAAATTATAAGATTGTAGAATAGGCAGGAACAATAAGGCAAATAGGAAATGTGGAAAGTGCAGAACTGGGATTCGAACCCGCAACCTCTGGGATGAAAGAAATAGAAGAAAGGTATTAAGAAATCAGTCGGAATTTTCATAAAGTTTGCAGCGGCTGAAAGCTCAGCATGACTCCGGGCGTTAAATCTTCTTATGCCATTAACTTGTTGTCATAGCAATATCATACGTGAGTTAAGCGTACCTGTGCAGAACGGGTATAGTGATTCCTGCTCCATTGTCGCAGTTTTCCAGGAGAGAAGAGATTGAACGCAAAGAACCCCCTTAAAAGGGAACGTACTGACGATCTATACTGATGGTTAGAAGATAGATGAGGACACTAGAACAGGCATCTTCTCTGGAGAGCTTTCGTCGAAGCTTTCATTTCACCTCCCCGACTGGTGTAGCGTTTTTCAAGCGGAGATATACGCATTCTGGCAAGCGTCTAGACTTATTGACACCTTGAACGGAAGTCCAAGGAACAGTGTAATTCTTGTCGATAATCAGGCTGGAATTAAAGTTTTGTCGTCTTATACCATAAAGAGCAAACTGATCTGTAACACGACGCTAGCGCTCAAATGTATCCATTACCCTTCAATAACTCTCTGCTAGTTTGCGGGTCACTCAGGTGTTCCTGAAAACAAGGACTCGGACGAATGCGCCAGGAACATGAGAGACTTAGGCGATTGGGGATTGTCCTACAGTTTTTGATATTCCTCCACAATCCCTCTCTTTCTTCAATTCCTTTCCTCCCTTTCTTTTAATTAGGCAACTCAATGTTCTACAGGGACATGAGAGACTTAGGCGATTGGGGATGTCTACCAGTTTTTGATCCTCCTTCAAATCCCTCTATTTCTTCAATTCTATTCCTCCCATTCTTCAATACCTTTCCTCCCTTTCTTTTAATTAGGCAATACAATTGAGCTCATGGTCTCTGGGTGATCTGTATGGCAATCTGAGCTGCCGACACAACCTAACCTATTAAGTAATTAACAATTACGTTAGGTCGTCTGAATTTTATTCACAGCGTTTTTGTTTTAGCGGAAAAACATGTAGAATTTTATAAAACAAAATTTGTTGGTAATAGAGATATTTCTCATCTAGTCGTATGAAAGTATAGCAGCTCTAGCTTCCTTCATTTACTCTAAAACAAAACCATATTCAAATTATTTTTTTACTAGACATCAAATTAAACCTCATAAACCAAACGAATACGACTTATTATGGTTACACCCCTGCCATTGGGGTATCAATAGGCCACATTTACGTCAATAAACGTTTTAAAGCCCGTCTCAAAACTTAAGTCGTTTAGAATTACAACCCAATTACATACAACTTTTTAAATAAAAATTAACTTACCAAATGGAAACTGCTTGTTACCAAAGTTTTCAACGAAAAAAAACCCTTCTTTTTTTTTTTGCTTTAAAGAACATTCCACTGTCGTACATAACCCCTTCAGCCGTGCTTAACTTTAAGTACGTACAATTTTTACTCCGCTTCAGCGTAGATATAATTATTTAGTGCTCATACGCCACGTTGGCAGCAGTTGATGCATTTGCTGGTTGCAGCTGTAAAAAACTTTCGACCCACCCGCACTACCAACAGAGAGAAAAAAAAAACATAACGTAACCCATTGAGCCAACTTTGCTGCTCAGTGGCGGGTGCTTCAGGCTTTAACTAAGCTCACATTTCATAATTTACATTTTGTGTGCAGCACTCGCATATCCGTATCCGTATCTGCTGCATTCACGGGCATCTTTTGTTTTCCGGCCTGGTCGATATGCGGCGGCTACGGGCGTGTGTAATTCGGTTTGCCTGACGCTAACCTGCAGTAAATTCAGGCCAGGACTAGTTTAGGCCTTGGCAGTACACAGCTGTGTGAAGTGCTGGAGTTGTTGTTGTTGGTGGTGGTTGCGCCTGTGGCCCTGCATAAATTATGTTTTGTTGAGGTTTTTTGTTTATGGCCATTGAAAAGACGCGCACACACACATACACAAAACAAACACATAGGCATTTACGCATTTTTAATTTTTAATGAAGATGCAACAACATACCGTTAGGGGCGCCACAAAGCAGCAGAGCCGCCAAAGCCCTAAATCCATTCAGAGAGCGCTTCGAATATCTGAGCCGGGGTCTAAGCACACTTGTCCTTGTCAATGGCTGGCTGGCCTAGCTGGCTGCTTGGAAAATTCACGCCTACTTGAATTTGTTAGTGTCCAAACAGCCCAGAAGCTGCTTTTTTTTTTTGCTTGCACTTGGCATTTTGCATGCGCCTCAAGGTTCCAACATCCCTACACCGCCCCTATATACGCAGCGCCTCCCTGCTTTCTACCAAGTTGTGGCATTTTAATTTGTTAAGTGTGCGGCGACATCCATGGAATGGATAGCATCCATAGTTCACCTTACAGCAGCAGTTTACTTATGGCATTTACATTTGCGCAATTGTTGGACCAGCCGAGTATCCTGGGCACTCCCGTAGGAGCAGTCCACAAAGCTGAGGCAATTTAGTGTGCAACGTTTTAATCAAAAGTGAAAACTATTTGCAAATTTTTGCTTCCTTTCACTCCTGCTACAAGGAATTCTTCTCTCACTCAATTTTACGTTACGAAAAGCCAACTTTATGCTTTTTGAGTGGCGTTTTGCTGGCCTTTTTTTTGTTTTTTGTGTGCTAGCAAAAACATTATCCTTTACATATACCACATGGCACAGCATTGTTGTGGTTATATCTCTACCAAGCAGAGCATAGAGCACACACAGGACGACTCTCATCAGCACATGGCCGCTGCTTGGCTGTGAATTTGTTAATTAAGCCTAATCTGCAATTTAAACTCGAAAGAATGCTTCTTGTGCTTAAAACAAAGCTGACAGAGCGCATTTAATTTAAATTTCATTAAAAAATGGTGAAAAGAAGTTCATGAATCCAAGAGCTGGTTGGAGTAGCTTTGAGTCCTTCTTTGGTTACCATAAAATACAGTTGCCAACAGTAATTTATTTATCAGCATAAAAACCTTTACAAAATATTTGCCTTAAGTTTGTTGCAGTTTTTTTGCACTCAAACAAAAGTCAAAAATTTTAAAGCATACTTTTGGGCGAAATGAAAACTTTTTGCTTTACACAACAAACAATGCTTAATGTAGGTAGATTACATCAGATTGGTTACACCAATTAGAACAGAAGTAACTATGAGTTTTGTTCTTACTCTTTTTTGGTTTGAACAGGAATTCTTAGCCCAGTTTTAAAGCAGTTTTCCTTTATGAAGCTCATTGGGAAAAAATTCATTGCATTCTGAATAGATTGAAATGTGATATACTTATGAATGAAGTCATTATGATCAATATTGACACAGTCGAGCTTTATTCCTTATTGCGTATTTTTTTCTAAGAAAATGGAGGTCAAAGATTTCCTTCTAATGAATTACTGAATGTTCTGCTTCTATGGGAATTTTTTGTCTACGCACTAAATTACAGATTACTTCCAGAGAACTTACTATAAGTCTCGTTCTTATTCTTTTTTTTGGTGTCAGGAATTCTTAGCCCAGTTTCAAGTCGGTTTTCGTTTTTGGAGCCAATTTGAAAAAAAAAAATTCATTGCATTTTGAATAGATTGAACTATGACAATATGATGATTGAGAATTAAATCATTATAGTCAATCTTTCAACAGTCGTGCTTTCCTTAAACCAATTTTTTCTTAATGCATATTTTTTTCAACAACGAAGATCAAGTGATTCCTTATAAGAAATTTCAGAATATTCTGCTTTTTTGCGAATTTTCTACCTACACTCTGAGTTACAGATTACTACTACAGAGTAAATGAAGAAAAACTTTTGGTGAAGAAAGGATTTTTTACCAACATTTTTGCTTAAATAATGACCAGAGCATTTCCAGAAAAACTATTTTAATAAAAATTTGGAAAAATTATTTTGCCATTTAATTAAAAAAATGGCGTACGTAAAGTCGGGCGCGGACGACTTTGGGATACCCTGTACCACTAGCTTGCAATAAAATCCGGTTCCTTCACAAAAAACCAAAAACAGAAGAATTTTTAAGCAAAAATTTTTTTTTGACCGATCGTTCCTATGGGAGTTATGTGATATAGTCAACCGATTTCGATCAAATTTGACACAGTGCTTTAATGCCTTTAAAAAGATCTGAATGCCGAATTTAGTTCAAATATCTTTACAAACTGACGAAACACATCGAATTTTGTATAAAAAACGTTTTTTTGGACCGATTGGTCCTATGGAGCTATATGATATAGTCAACCGATTTTGCTCAAATTTGGTACAGTGCTAAGGAACTATAAGAAACTTACGAATACCAAATTTGGTCCCAATATCTAAACAAACAAACGAAACACAACAAATTTTGTTCAAAAATCGATTTTTTGGATGGGAGCTATATATATATAGTCAACCGATTTTGTTCAAATTTGGCACACTGCTTATGTGCTCTATACAATTTTCAAACATCAAATCTGGTTACGAAATCTTTATTAAAAAACGAAATATAGCGAATTTTGATTTAAAAAATTTATTTTGGCCGATCGGTCCTATGGTAGCTATATGATATAGTCAACTGATTTAAATCAAATTTGGTACAATGCTTGGGAACTTTAAAAAACTTTTGAATGCCAAATTCGGTTACGATATCTTCATAAACAAACAAATTATCCACCTAATACTTTTTTTTTCGAGGTCATCTCAAACACCTCCATGGGAGCTATATAATTTATCCCCGATATCCAAAAAATTAAATATACTTGTCTGGAATAATTTGGGATCTAATGTGAAAGTTTGGTTACTCTAGCTCTTACCATCTCTGAGATCTAGGCGTTCAAACGGACATACGGACAGACTGACGGACGGACAGACGGACATGGGTATATCGACTTGTCTATTCACCCTGATCATATTTTAGGTAACTTTGGGGTGTCACCGACGTCTCCTTCTATACGTTACATACATTTTCGGCTTGCCCAAACTTAATATACCCTTTGTACCATACGATACAGGGTTTGAATGATACAAACAATACAATGCATGGCGTTACGTTACAAAAATGGAGTTGGGTTTTGACTTGGATTACAAAATCAGAAATTCCTGCGATATGGCCAAGTCATTTGATGCTTATATGTAATTTTATTTTTATTTGAAATAATTTTAATTAGCTTTAAAACTTTAAATTCTGGCGTTATGTGACATTTATTAATAACTGAAATTTTCAAGAAAAACGGTTTGAAAAAAAATGTTCGATAAGTTTTTTTTACCACTATATTTACTTGAAAAATTGACAACAATCCGTCTTCTCGTTTAAACGATACAAACAAAACAATGCATAGCGTTACGTTACAAAAAATATAGAATGGGTTTGACTTGGATTACAAAATCTGAAATTTCTGCGATATGTCCATTTCTTTTGGTGTATTTATTAACAATTTTTTGGATTTGAAATATTTTTAGTTACCTTTATAACTTTAGCATATGGCGTTACGTGACAGTAAACATTTATTAATTACAGAATAATTAAAATAAAACGTTTTATGGAAAAAAAAATGTCTGAAAAGATATTTACCCCAATATTTACTTAAAAATTACAACAATCGTTTTAATGACACAAACATAATAATGCATGGCGTTACGTTACTAAAAAAAGAGGGCTTAGACTTGATTACAAAATGAGAAATTTCTGCAACATGGTTAAATCTACTGATATATATTAATTTTTGGATTGGAAATAATTTTAGTTAGCTTACTAACTTAAACATCTGGCGTTACGTTACAGTTAGCACTTATTAGTAACTTTCTTTTAATTTTTTTTAGGTAGGTAGGTAGGTCCCAACTCACTTAGAAATTAGGGAAATAGGACTCTAACCCACATCTGGCGTTACGTTACATTAAACACTTATTAATTATTTTTTTTAAATTAAGTCAAGAAAAAATCCATTTTGGCTGGAATATTAATAACATTAAAAAAATAATAATATTTAACAATTGATCTTAAAAAAAAAAAATAGACAAAATATGAATTTTGTTGCCAGATTTTTCTCCCAAGTAGAATATTTGTGGTGGGGAAAGCTTTGACTTGTTTAATTAAATAACTTTTGAATATTTTGCCTTTTTAATTAGAGCATATTTAAAGTTAATTTGTAATTTTTTGCTCATGATTAAGTTTTCTGTGAAAGTGCGCTTATAAAAATAAAAAACATTAATAACTTAAGAGCGTTTGGAGCGATTTTCTTGCTCTTAGAGCCTCATAATAAAATATTTATTAAAAGATTGTAATAATTCCAAAGTTTATTTTTTGCGAAACACATGAATGAAAATTATTGCATTTTTTTACTACTTTGTACTGAATTTTTTTATACGACATTATTGAAATAATTTTATTTATCATTTTAAATTTGTATAATGTTAAATTCGGCGAAAAATCGTATTTGACAAATTGACCTGACTGATAAACTATTTACAAAGCTTTGATAATTCCAAGGTTTACTTTGTACGAAAAATGTGAATAAAAATTATTGCACTTTTTTACTACTTAGTCCTGAATTTTTTATCGATATTATTGGAATAGTTTTCATTTTAAATTCGACGAAAAATCATATTTGACAATCTGACCTGACTGATAAAATATTTATTAAGAGGTTTTAATGATTCCAAGGTTTATTATTTGCGAAAAATGGGAAAAAAACTATTGAATTTTTCTCTTCTTACTCTTGAAATTTTTCATCGACATTATTGAAGTACTTTAAATTTGAAAGTCGACAGAAAATCCTATTGACGACGAGTTCAAATTCGCTTGAAAAAGATTTCTGAGCAAATAGGATTTGTGGTATTTTTTAGCCTAGTATCTTATAAATAAGAAAAACTTCTGGGCAACTGGCAACTATGTATCAGGCTATTTTTTCCGGATGTTTGCAAGTCAAATTAAGAAATGAAACACAAAGCATTCCATGATTATCGCTAAGAACTCAGTAAGTAAGTGTTATTGTAGCTTTTTGTTTATATTTGTATATAAATATTAGGAATCTTGGGGAAGTATTTGAATTTTGTAAGTTGATGCTTATAATCCACAACGGCTTAAAGCAGTCTTTTTTCACCAGTTTCTATAAGTATATATAAGTATTATACTCCTATATAAATATTAGGAATCTCTTGGGAAGTAATAATATATTTTTTAAGTTGACGCTTATAATCCACAACTGCTTAAAGCAAAATTTCATATGTTGTTGTTTATAATACACAATCTCGTTCTAGCAGTAATAACTATAAGATACAACTTTTCACATCATGGTTTAATCTTTCAGTGTATTGTGTATAAATAATTATCTTTATTACTTTTTACTAATGCATCTAGCAGCTAATATTTATTGGAAGATTCTTTATTCTCTGCTTCCTCGCCGAGCATTATTTTTCCACTCAGACACTAAGTTTTTGAAAAGTTACACGCCGAAAACGTCGAAGTGTAAAATTTTACATAACTCGTAAACTAGACGTTCTAGAACAAAAAAGAGCTCAGTTGCGTCTTCAGCTACTTTAGGAACCAATATTAGGCTAATCGAACCAAGTTTTATTTCTCCAACTTTAAATGGCCATAACTCGCAAACTTTGTTGCTTATAATTCACAAAGCATGCTTAATGTCTTCTGTTTATTGTTTATAAATATTTTTATTGCTTATTTTTGGCCATCTCAATTTCTTCACTCCTGCATTATTTTTGTCTACTACTGAAGCAAACAAAATTCTTGAAATTTTTTGCAGTGTACGTTTTTAAAAACTTTCCAACAACATCTTAAACGCTTATCTATGCTCATGTTAAAAAAGTTTCCAACTAATACGCAACGTCTTAACTTATGTGCAAAATTTTGTAAACTAACATTGCGTATACTTAATATTTATATATTATAATCGATTCCATTAAAAGTCAAGTTTAAAGTTCAAACAGGCAGGAGCAGTTGATGATGGGAGCTCTTCTTGACCGCAACAGGCCCATTTTGAACTGATGTAAGCTTGCCGAGCTGAGCCGAGTTGAGTCGAGTTTGCTTTTAACACTTCACTAATCTGTCCATTGTGGGACATTGATGTAAGGCTGGAACAGAGCACTTCATAAATGGGGTCCGGCCTCTGTGTGTGTGTGTGTTTGCACCTAAATGGACAATTTCAATGTCCTTGGTTCAGGTCAATGAGAAACGTATGAACTTCAGTGCACAGGTCGGACGTTCGGTCGTCCACCAAGGCGTATGTGTATTATACACAAGAGAGCACCCTTCATGATTACTTAATATTAATGACTTGTGTGCTGGCAAGCGGGGGGAGTGGGTCTGGGTCCAGTGGTGACCAAAGCTACAATGTCCTGTCCTTGCAAATCTTTCATCGTCAATGAAAATGATTCGCCTTGGCTCGTAAGTAAAACGTTAGGAGCAGTTTTATCTTTTGCATTGTTCTAGGAGCTCTCTTCAATGAATAAGGCTGACGTAGTTGTGTTCAGGGGGGCGGAAAGGAAATATTTGTTTAAGCAGATTTAACTACATTAACTTAATTAAATAAGTATTAAACAGATGATTGCGAGCCCAGGCCAGGATAAATGTATCTGTGCGCTCTACTTGTAAATGCGTGATTGTAATTGTGTGTGTATTTGTGAGTATCTGTGTGTGCGTTTAATTTGTGTGTGAAAGCATGCGGGTTGGTTGGTATCTTGGGGCGTATGCGTGATATTGATTGATTTCAGGCTACAATAAAAGCCAGTGTTGTAAAACTGTTGTTGTTCTGATTGTTGTTGGCGCTGATTTTGCCTTTGGCTGCACTAAAGAGTTCAATTGATGTCTTTTGATGTGTGCTGACACATCCACCACTCCGCAACCCGCCCGCCTGCTTAACCAGCACATGTTTGCCAGTGACGTAAGCAGAGGGGTTGAGTCTCCTTAACCCTACAAACTTGGTATTCCGTCTACGCTCCTGTGTATAGTAGTTTCTCGCAAGCAGAGGGGTTGAGACTGTCTTCCCTAACAAACCTGGTATTTCGTCTGCGTCCCTGTGTCTGGGAGTTTGTGGTAAACAGGGAGACTGAGACTCTATCCCCTAACGAACTTGGTATTCCGTCTACGTCCCTATGTCTGGGAGTTTCTCGTAAGCAGAGGGACTGAGACTCTCTTCCCTAACGAACTTGGTATTCCGTCTACGCTTCCCAGTGTCTGGGAGTTTCTCGTAAGCAGACGTCTTGGGGCTCTGTCCCCTAAGGAACTCCTAGTATTCCGTCTAACGTCCCTTTGTCTGGGAGTTTCTCGGAAACAGTGGGGTTGAAACTCTCTCCCCTAACGAACTCCTAGTATTCCGTCAACGCCCCTGTGTATGGAAGTTTCTCGTAAGCAGAGAGACTGACCCTCTATCCCCTAACGAACTTGGTATTCCGTCTACGCACCTCCTGTCTGGGAGTTTCTCGTAAGCAGAGGGGTTGACTCTCTCTCTTCCCTTACGAACTCCTAGTATTCCGTCTACGTCCTCTGTGTATGGGAGTTTCCCGGAAGCAGTGGGCGTTGAGACTCTCTCCCCTAACGAACTCCTAGTATTCCGTCTACGCCCCTGTGTATGGGAGTTCTCTCGGAAGCAGAGAGACTGACCCTCTATCCCCTAACGAACTTGGTATTCCGTCTACGCACCTGCGCATGTGGGAGTTTCTCGTAAGCAGAGGGGTTGACTCTCTCTCTTCCCTTACGACTCCTATATTCCTTCTACGCCCCTGTGTGTATGTGGGAGTCCCTTGCAGCTGTAGTTTGTTGTTGTTTTTGCTTGTTTCTCTGTTTATTAGCTTTTCTTAAGGATCATCGCATAAATGTTATTTTAATCAAGCGACAGACAGAAACATTTGTTTTCATTGTTCCTGATTTTATCCTGTGCGCATTATGTATGCATTGTTTGTGCTTACAGATTAACCAAATATTTGTTGGCATTTAACTTGTCTGTTTTCTCCGCCGCCTTTTGACAGCCTCTTTATCGGCTTACCTCCGATGGTAAAGGAATTTCTTTCTACAAAAATACCGGAAATTTTTTGGTCGACTATTAAAGTGCAACAATTGGAAACAGAAAATTGTTTTGTTAAACTGTTGCGAGGCACTTAAAATTCACTTAGCAGCGCGTATTAGAGAGCAAAAAGTTTTTTGAGCCACTGTCCAATGTCCTTGTGCAGGACATGAATTTCTTAGAACTTTCAATTCAGGCATTCCATCTGCTTTCAGTGCGCATTGTCTGTCTGTACGTGGCTTTGAGCTTTAGTTTTGTATTCTTTGAATGTTTGTCGTTTTATGGAGTATTTTGCATAATGCTTTAGTACAGATTTCAAGAGCAAGGCAAGAGAGTGCACTCTGGAATTCCCTTTCCCGCTTTGTCCAGCTGGAGCTGGAGAACTTGGTAATTGCCAATTGCCAGTGGAATAGAAATTTTTCTTTCTTTCTGCGGCCAGCGTGGCATAAATTGCAACAGCTTTTGGTTGACTTTTGAGTAGCTGACTCAGAAGTCAATACGGCCAGGATTTGATAGATTCCTTATGCAAAGCGTGAGAATAATTTTTGAAAAAAGTAAGAAAAATAAATAAATCATAGCATTTGGTTTGGAATATTGAATATAAAATTTTGAGATATGACTTTAGTTTTTTTTGGATAGGTAAGCCAAAGTTTGGCTGTATGGAAAATACTTTAAGTTTATTGAATCAATAAATTTTTTAAATTTATGATACTCTTGGGAGTAAGGCTACAATTTTTTACTAGTCTGGTGTCCGAGAGTGAGATATCATTCAATATTGTTCGTAGCATTCGGGTTTTTGCATAACTTCTTCTTCTTTGTTTCCACGCAATATCGGATAAAGTTGGAAAAATTTTATTTCGCAAATAAACTTTTTTTTGCAATCTTCAAAATAATGTTTTGGAAGTTTTAGGAATCCGGAAATACCTTCATTTATAAAAATTCAAAATGGCGCATCACTGTATAATCAAGTTTGTTAAGAATAAAAATGAATTATTTGTGAATTGTGGAATATTGATAAAATTATTCTCTTGGTATTCTTACCAATCTTTAAATTTATTTATATTTTCCGAATATTTTGGCACCTTAAAAAATCATTTGGAAGGTTTTCGAAAACCACGAAATGCCTACAGTGTTATAAAATTCAAAACTGGCTAATCCCGTATGATCATGTTTCTTAGGAAAAAAAATGAAATACTCGTGATTCGATTAAGAAATAAATCTTTATTCGATTCAATTTTGTTCAAAATTTTCTAATATTTTGACATTTTAAAAAATATTTGGAATTTTTAGAAAGCCGGAAATACTTACATTTATAAAATTCAAAATGGCGCAACCTGTATTATCATTTGGGTTAGGAAAAAAATAGAAATATTCTTGAGTCGTGGAAATTAATAAATAAATCTAGCCGCGTACGAATCTTTGAAAATTTTTTTAATTTTTTAAAATTTTAAACTTAAAAATCTTTGAAAATTTTAGAAAAACGGAAATTCCAAAATTTTATTAAATTTAAAATGGCTGTTAAGCAAAAAAATTAAATATAGATATAGATAGATAAAAATTAAATATAATATATTAAGATAATAAACTCCCCACGTACAAATCTAAAAAACATTTTCTTTTAATTTTTCTGAAATTCTGCCCCTTAAAAAAAATTTTGAAATTTTTAAAAATCCGATGATCAAGTTTGCTAAAAAAAAAATAGATATTCGTGAATCGTGGAGATTAGAAAATAAATCCCGACGCTTACAAATATTTGAAATTTGTTTTCCAATAACTAAAATTTTTCCAATTATATCAAGTATTATTTAAATTCATAATGTCAAATCTAGTATTATAAACTTTTTGTGAAAAATTAGAGTTCAATTTTCGTGAAACTAGCCGATTTCGAGGTTGCTCATGGAGAATACGAATTAAATTTGTAAGTTTTGGAAAATTATTTAAATTATTTGAAATACTTGTTGAAATTCAAATGTTTTTCATAAAACTAGGAGATATAATAAAACTAAATTTTATAAAATTACTAGTGGGCCCGGCAGACGTTGTCCTGCTCAAACTTTTTAAATAGTTTTTAAGTGTATAAACATCGTAAGATTCTCTAGTTAGCTTATCTAGACAATCATTAGATTTTTGGATTAGTTGACTTTCGCAATAAGCTTAAAACTTCCGTATTGACAACCTCTAAAACACGCAAAAATCTGATTTTAAATTCATCGACGCATTCATGAGAACACCCGTAACACGTAAAACATAAGTTTCTTATATAAAATTCTCGTGTCACAATGTTAGTTAACATACCCCTCCGAAACGGCTGGACCGATTCTCAATTCAAAATGGCACAAATTGTATGATTAAGTTTATTGTGAAGTTTTCTTGAGCCTTGGAGGCTTTAAAATCATTCACATTATTAAAAAATTATTAAAAAAAAAAGTTCAAGTTTTATGAACTTGTTCCATTTGCTGAAAAATATTTTTTTTTGTTCTTAATAGCGGACCTACCTAATTTCGTGAGCTTAAATTGCTTGTGGCTAACACGAATTTAATTTAAATCTTAAAAAAATATTCAAAATTATTTTAATGCAGATAAACAGCTTAAATGTTTAAATTCAATTTTTATTAAATTTTTCTATATATTTCAAATATTTGTTGATTTTCAAAACTGGCGCATCTTGTATGATAAAGTTCATAATAGAATTGTTGAAAGCGCCGGATATATTTAAACACAAAAATGTTCAAATTTTATTAAATCGTTCTATTTATTGAAAAATATATTATTTTTTAGTTCAAACTGGCGAATTTTAAAACATATTCTATATTATAAATTGCTTCTGATACTGAAATTTAACTTAAGTTCTCAAAATAAAAAAATATCAAATTTATTTGTAATGCAGAAAAAAAATATATATAAAAAAAAAAATTATTTCAAGGCCCCTAAAATATGAGTTTTCTCTAGCCTTTTTCACGAGCTTGGAAAAAAAAATTAATCATATAAATAAAATAATATAGTAGATTTCTTCAAGGCCCCAAAAATATGTTTTTTCTGTAACCATCCAGCCATTTTCAGAGGTTTGGAAAAAGAAATTAGTCACGTGGGGCCTGAACTTAAGAAAGTATGCTGAACGGAAATTTTTAGCAATTCATAATATAATAAACAATAAAACAAAAACAAAATCTCCAAAAAGCCAAAGAACTGCGTAATAAGCAGCGGCAAGGCCTTCTAGTTATTAACTATATATAAATATATATCTATATATAAACATATATAAGCCTTCTATGCCATTGTTATAATCAGAGCTACTCAAACACATTTCTCAAGTTTTCTACAATGTGTCCATAAAATAATTTTTTCCCACAATTAAACCAAAAATATAACAAAGACCCCAAACCACTAAACGAATTAGTAAATAAATAAAAAAGAGAGGCATTTAAATAATTGTTATTTAGGGTTTTATTTTTCTATGTTTGTCGGTTTGACGTTACATTCTAATTTTAGTAACTGTCAATGTCACACAGTCCTAGGCCTCTCCGCCTAGACCCGACCCAATCGTCGTAGTAGCTCCTTGTCCAAAAGTTGACAGCTCTGGAAATGAGCAAATTCTGGTGTCATTCAACTAACTAATGCACAAACACATACACAGTCACACACACACACAAACACACACACGTAGTATATATGTATATGTGTTATATATGGAGGTCATTTTAACGGCGCAGCAAAAATTCCATTCCATTGGTGTTTCGAGAGCAGAGACAGACACTCTCTGCAATGTACAAAATAAATACGATAAAAATTGGGAGGATTGAAGGAGGGTATGGTGTTCGACTGTGGGATACACTGTTTTTAATTTTTTCAAAAAAATAGAAAGAATTTTTGTTGAATCATTTTTTAAATCGATCTTTACCATTCTAATGATTTTGTTAATCGTGGTAACTATTCTTGAAAATTCTAAATTTTTTTTGCCAAATTCAGAATATTTATGGAGTTATTGATATAGGAATGTAATATGAACATAAAGGTCGACTTGTCTTTAAAAAGACATAATCCTTAAAATAAAAAAAATAGTATGCGTGGTCATTCTTTGTCAAATCAGGCACGACCCCTCATTCTTCAACTGAAAGATAAATAAACTAATTTAAGGTTCATAATTTTCAAAATGACGGCGAGGGTGGTGCTCGACATGTATGCAGATCCTGCATATCATTGTCTCAAAATACAGAAGGAGTATTTGTTTATTATCGATCTTTACTATTTCTAAAGATTTTGTAATATGATGGTAAACAAGCTGCTCAAAATTTTAAACTAAAATTAAGAAAATGTGCAGAATATACAGGTCGGACTTTTCTTTCAAAACGACTCATCTATCCATTTAAACAAAAAAAATATACGTGAGTCATTCTCTGTCAAATCAGTCACGCCCCTCATTCTTCAACTTAACGTCGCGTTGGGGGACCGCTCCTAATACTAACAATTTAAATACAAATCAGTCTAATTAAGCAACAAAGATTAACTTACAAACAAAATTAAGAAAATACTTCAGAAACTTTCATAGAATTACTTCAAAAATCTTGCATGCTATAGATACGACCATCAATGACATCTGCTCTCGTCGTGTCCCCCAACGCGACGTAATTTTATTTTAGAATTATTAATAGATTCTTAGGTACTTTAACATTAAGTTTCCTTTATTATTTTTTACTTTTTAAATGAAAATTACTTAAGTTCGAGGGTTTTTTAAATTTTTAATTTAATTTTTTCTTTCATCCTTTTTATAGGTAGGTTAGGTTAAGTTAGACTTTAGTATATTATAATAAACTTACTATAATTTAGATTCTTGTTAAGGTATAGATTACATTTAAGGTCAAGCTCGTTTGCTATTTTTTACGCATTCTCCCCACTTTCACTCCCCACAACTTTTAAACGGCTCAACCGATTTTTATCAAACATGTCTAGGAAACCTTGCACATAAGTCACCTTTAATACAAAAAAACTAAATTGAAATCACTGCATGTGTTCGGGAGTTATGATGCCACAGACAGACAGACAGACAGACAGACAGACAGATAGACAGACAGACAGACAGACAGACAGACAGACAGACAGACAGACAGACAGACAGACAGACCAATTTTAAGCCATATCGGACAAAGTTGATGTTTTTAACTTCAAATGGCCATAACTTCTAAACGAGAAGAGATAGTGCAAAAATAACCTCAGATTCGAATCAGTGACGTCGTCAGTTACAATAGGACCAAATTTTAAGCCAATCGGACAAAGTTTATGTTTTTCTCCCCACTTTCACTCCCCACAACTTTTAAACGGCTCAACCGATTTTCATCAAACATGTCTAACAACACTCGCACATAAGTCACCTTTAATACAAAAAAAACTAAATTGAAATCACTGCATGCGTTCGGGAGCTACGATGCCATAGACAGACAGACAAACAAACAGACAGACAGACAGACAGACAGACACCCCTCTTTTTGCGTCGGGGGTTAAAAATAAACTTTTTTGGGCTTAAAATTTTCATCCTCTCGTCTACTTTTTTAAGCTCTATTTAATATTTCAAAATGGCGGCGCTGCAATGGCCGCCAAAGCCAAAGCAATTCCAATATTTATTCACTGTTCTTATTCTTAGATCATCCTTATTGCTAACATTTCCATCTTCTCATCTACTTTTTAAGCTTCATTTAATATTTCAAAATGGCGCCGCTACAATGGCCGCCAAAGCAAACTAATTCCAAAATTTATTCACTCTTTTTAGTCTTCTTCTTAGAAAATCAATGCTAAAATTTTCATCTTCTCGTCTACTTTTTTAAGCTCTATTTAATATTTCAAAATGGCTGCGTTACATTGGCCGCCAAAGCAAAGTAACTCCAAAATTTATTTACTCTTTTTAATCTTATTTTTAGTAAATCATTATGGGTACCCCTGCTATATATGCATTTACTATTCAAATACTTTTATAAGCACCTTAATAGTTTTTCAAAAAGCCGAATCCAATATGGCCACCAAAAACAGAAAAATCGTTTTTATGATTATAACGCAAGTTGGGTATGCAAATATGGGTTTTCGGTGTCGCTGATTCCGAATCTGGGACAAAGAATTTCGAAATGGTAGACCCAAAATTTTTTAAATTGATGTTAACGACTTTAAAGATTTTGTTAATCATAGTAAACAAGTTGCTCAAAATTCGGAATATTTTTAGAGTTATTGTTCGAGCTGACTATAAAATCTGACTTTTCTTTGAAAAGACTTATTCTGTCATATGGGACAGAGAATGTCCAATCAACAAACTCCCTCATTTTTCAATTTAAAGATAATTGAATGTTTTCGGGCTTAAAACTTCGCCTTTTCATTTTTAATATTTCAAAATGGCCGCGCTATCACTTTTCTTAATCTTATTCTCAGAAAAATTATTGCTAGCCCTGTTTTTTGCTATTCAGATACTATTATACTTTAGTTAGTTAGTTTTTCGAAATTTGACAAAGGCGAATCCAAGATGGCCGCCAAAAACAGAAAAATCGATTTTGAGATTATAACACATGTTGGGTATGGAAATATGGGTTTTTGGAGTTGCTGATTACGAATCTGGGGCTAAAATTTCAAAATGGTGGACCCAAGATGACCGAAGAATGAATATCATGTATTGTAAAAAGATTAGATTATTGCTAAAAAATTAGCATTATTGTATTTGATTGTTTATCTCCATACTTTTATTTTATCTTTTTTTAAATTTGAACTAAAGAAGTAATCTATCCTTTTTTAAACTTAATGATCCAGTTTTTTTGCTCGTCAAATTAGCTCGAAAAAAAATACTACTCGTCGGTTCTGCAAATGAGAAAGTTATACTTTTTTTTCGTATATCTGCCCCAATTCTTATATATTCCCCAATACATTATAAAATATTAATGCTCATTTTTGTTTTATATGCAAATTTTTTTTTCATTTTAAAGTTTTGTCTCATATTTTATTTATAAACACAAAAGTAGGTTTCAATGGAAACTTGCTGTTTATTTATATATTTTTATTATTATTATTTATTAAATTACTTTTTGTCTGAAAACAGATAGATTGTGAATAAAATATGGAAAAAAGATAAATACATTTTATTTATTATTTTAAAAAGTTGTTTTCATAAGTAAAAATTAATTTTATGCGATGTTTGGCATTGAATATTTTTTGTTCAATCAACAATTTTTTTTAATAAGAATTTTATTACTGAGAACAGTTTTCTTGTTAGAAAAGTATAATTCAGTATTCGATAGCTCGAGGTAATAGAAATATCGGTACTATAAATAATTTCTTAATCAACAAATTTTTTAATTACAATTTTATTACTGAAATAAAAATTGAAACCTTTATTTACTTTCAAGACTTAAATTTTCATAGAAAAGTCCGCCTTAACATTCAGTTATCGATATGTCGAAGTTATCGGAATATCGCAAATAAGAGAGGTAGTTAATTCAAGATATCGCCGTTCTAATTCATTTATAAACTGTGGGTCCCGGTTCTCTTCGAGCAGTTATTAGTATACAGGGCCCCTATCAGTTTTCGTTTATTCATGAAAATACGTATAATTGTTGAAAAGTTTAAGATCAACACTGAAAAAAAGCTTAGAAAGGATTTCTGAGAGAAATTATGATTTGATAAAATCATAATAATGCATTTCATAAAACTCCAATGCAGATATAAAAACGCAACTCAAAAAAGTTTGAATATTTTATTTCTTATATATTATATTCTATCATTGTAATCATAATAATAATATTCGAAACAAAAAAGTATTTTACGGAGCTTTGGTAGAATGATAAATTACAATAATTTTAAGCAACAAACTTTCCGAATGAATCTCGAGTCCGGGCCCCTCCGAGAGCTCCTGGGGAAAAAGTCCCCGACTCCCCACTCGTCGGGCTGTTAATAGATATCTCCATGCTCTGCCCAGGTGACTGATATATTGTCAGTCAGGAAAACTCCCCTTGGAGTATTCTACGGACCATTCTAAGTAACTTTGCCAAAAAACCCATAGATCTTTTTTGAATTTCAATCCAGCAGAATTTTAAAATTCGATTTTTTCTTTATTTCAAGCAGAACATGTCAAGAGTATATATGACCACCAAGGTCAAGGAATTTATTTTTAATCCGAATTTCAGCAATTTTAAAGCAAAATAATTATATTAAATGGGATGACCAAATAACTTTTGTTATTTTTAAACAAATTCTTATTCCTAGCTTCTATAGTCTCCTATATAATGATGTGCATACAAAAGGACACATCTCAATACCCATCATTATGACAAAAGTTACTTACAAGGCTACAAAGTCCTGGTCCCTTCACAGAATGCAGTGTACAACAACAACATAGCTGGGGGAAACTTTTGCCGTGTCTTTGCTTACAAAATTGCGCTTCATTTATTTATAATAATTACAACATTACAACTGTAAAAAGTTTTAACAGTCATTTCCCTTGGACAAGCCAAGTTCTTCCTTCCAAACCCTGGAACTCTGTCCATATGCCTAAGCCCTGCCCGATAGACAAATGAGCAGTGAGTGAGTGGGCCAAGGTAATCACAAAATTGCTACCAGATTATATATGCAAGTTAACAGTTAAGGCGCACTTCTGCCTATCCGCCCAAAAAAAAAAAATTAATAATTGATGCACACAAGAAAAAATTAGTCCTATAAACTTGGCCGCAATCAGTGTTGGCCCTGTTTTATTAACTCAATTTGTGACATGCTTAAGATTGACGTGGGCAGCAGTTAAACAAGTTTCCGGAATATATTTTTTTACGCAGTTGAAACATATTTTTATATACTATATGGAAACAGGAACTTACATATATGTCCGTGAAATGCGTAAAATTTTAATGAACGGACATTGCGCATACGCTACGTATTGCAAGTTTGACCCATATCCTCCCCACTTTCCGCTGCACTGACTTTTTGCGGTCGTTTTGTCAAACATTTTTTTGTTCTTGCTATATACAAATTGTATGTAAATATACGTATATGTATATAGATATATAGATATATAGAGTATATATTGCTATTTGTTTTTTCTGGTTCCAGCATTTGCTTCGCAGTGCTTTAAATTTTAGTTTTCCCCCATTTCTATATTGTTTTTGCATCAATTATATAAAGACACGGTTGCAATGCAAATATGTACCCCAGTCGACAATGGAATGTGGAATTCTACAACACTATAAATCACAGTTAAAAGAGCAGTGCATTTGGTGCGAGGTTTATACGAAAGAGTTTTACGTGAAAACGATTTTCGTGATTTCATTTTTTGTTGAATTTTTGAAGAATTTTTTGGTAATATTCAAGTTGATGTTTGAAGTTTTAATTCATTCAACTGTCTCTACTTCGATCTTAACAATTTTTGCATATTCTTCTAGCACAAAATTTGCAACTTTTTATCTAATTTTTGTGAATTTTGGCAATGAAATTCTGCAACACTATAAACTACAGTTAAAAGAGCAGTGCATTTGGTGCGAGGTTTATAAGAGAACGTTTTACTTGAAAACGATTTTTGCTTTATAGAAGAATTTGCTTTGTTGATATTATTTAAGTTGATTGTTTGAAGTTTTAAGTCATTCCACTCTCTCTACTTCGATTTTAACAATTTTTGCATTTTCTTCTAGCAAATTCCCAACTTTTTAGCTAATTTTTGAGAATTTTGGTAATGAACTTCTACAACAAGTTTATACGAGAACGTTTTACTTGAAAACGGTTTACGCGATTTCATTTTTTTTAAAGCAAATTTCTAATTTTTTAGCTAATTTTTGAGAATTTTCGAAATAAAATTTTACGATAAAGTTTTACTTGAAAACAATTTTCGCGATTTAAATTTTTGAAGAATTTTTTGGCAATATTATTTTAGTTGATTGTTTAAAGCTTTAAGTCGTTCAACTCTCTCTACTTTGATCTTAAGCATTTTTGCACATTCTTCTAGCAAAATTCAAATTTTTTTGGCTAATTTTTGAGAATTTTGATAACGAAATTCTAAAACTCTATAAATCACAGTTAAAAGAGCAGAGCATTTGATTCCAGGGTTATACGAAAGAGTTTTACTTAAAAAAGATTTTCGGTATTTAATTTTTTTTAAGAATTTTCGTTGTAATTTGATTTTAGTTAATTTATTGAAGTTTTAAGGTAAGGTCTATCTAATTCGATCTTACAAATTTATGCATATTCTTCTAGCAAATTAAAAATTTTTTCAGTTAATTTTTGGGAAACTTGAAAACTTGTTATCGGTTTATCGATAAATGCATAATTCTCTACAATTTTAAATCATTATTATTATTCTAGTTTTATACGGAAGTGTTTAACTTGAAAAATATTCTAATTTTTTTGGAAATATTACTAAAGTATTGTTGAAATTTTTGAATCATTTATATCTCTCAACTTCGATCTTAACAATTTTTGCATATTCTAGCAAAAATGTCTAACTTTTCAGCTAATTTTTAAGAAATTTTAAATACTATCGATTTATCGATAAATGCTGTTTTGCCTTGTTTAACCAATTAATAGTTAATTGTTTCATGTTTGCAATCATTCAGCATTTTTTGTATATTTTAGCAAAACATTTCCTGCTTATCAGCTAATTTTTGAGGCATTTTAATTACTATTGATTTATCGATAAATGCATATTTCACTGTTATATTAATTTATTATTATTATTAACAATTTCCTTCAAATATTATTCCAATATATATTATTTTACATTTATTAAAAAAATTATATTACCAATTAAATAACATATACTAAAATGATATTTAAATAATAAAATAATATTTTAGCACTTCTCAAATCTCCCTTTTTGCTTTACTGCCCGAAAAAATGAACACACTTATTATGATATGAGACTTTCTATGATAATTCATAAGTTTAGTTCTGATATAAATATCTTTTTAAAGTTCAAATCATGATATACAGAATAAATGATAAATGATGATGATATTATATATCAGACAAAAATTGTATGTTCTAATTTACATTTTTAAAAGATAAATAAAGATGTTTGCAATAAATTAAAGATTAACTATTAAACTAAAGGAGTTTATCGCAAAAAAAGTGAAACTAAAATTGTGATTATTTTATATACAATTATTATTATATCATTTAATTATACATTTCCATACTAAACAAGACAGTCTTATATTGGAAGCTTGTTCTAATATTCCACAACAAATCTTCAAGAGATGATTAGTTCAATACATTCTACCCAACTTAATCAATAGAAACGATAACTGACGATGATGTTAAATGTCAATTACAAATTTCATATTCTAATTAAATTTAATAGAAGAATATAGAATATTGAAATACATTTTAGTTTAATTACCAAAGAGTGGTATATAAAGTAAGGAAAAACTCTGCCCCTTAATCCTCATATTCTCGTATTCCCAAAAATTCGTAATTTCTGAAATATTGAATTTCCCAACAATTAAGATACAGGTAATTCCATCTATGGATATCTGGGAAAGCCCTACATGCTATCTTAGGAAATTGTTTTTTTTTTTATTTTTAGTTTTTTAATTTTTTAAAATGGTAAATGTTATTTCCTTAGTCCTGATAATCTCATAATTCCCAAACACTGAATACCCTAAAAATTAAAATTGAGAAGACTCCATCTATAGATATCCAGAAAAACCCTATCTTCTATCATAGGAAAGAGTTTTTTTTTTTGGTTTTTTAAATAACACAATACATGTAAAAACTTATTTGCCTTTATTTAAAAATCTCATAATAACTCTCTCTGAATTTATTATTTATGAATAATATTTAATTTCTTAAAAATTAAGATGAAAATAGCACCGTCTTTAGATATCTTGGAGAACATTAGGTTCTATCATGGTAAATACTTTTTCATTTTTATTAAATTAAGGCAAAAAATGGAAAATGTTCTGTGCCTTAATCCTGATAATTTCACAGTTCCCAAAAACTCTCAATTTCTGCCATATTGAATTTCCCAAAAATTAAAAGTAACGTGGCATCATACATTGATATTTTGAAAAGTCCAATGTTTTATCATATGAATTTGTTAATTTATCTTTTAAATGAACGCAAAAGAATTCTAATTTATTATTTCTGGCAGAGCTCTGAATACTACGGAACTAAATTATCGAAATGGGTCGAAATCTATAAAAAAAATGTTAACCTTGCCAACACTGTGTGGGAAGGAACTGCTAACTACTAACCGATCATTACACCTTCAATTATCACTTTAACCCTTATCGCAATAAATGCCGCCATAATTATCAACTACGTCAAGAGCCATTGAAATTAAATTGAATTCGCGTTCCATCGCGGCATTGGGTAATTGTTTGCTTCGGTCACACTTTCACTTAGTTAGCGTAGAATAAATTTAAATTTCATTTCCATGTCGAATACAACTCGACTATCCTATCGACTTGGTGTCCGTCCTAGTAATTATTGTCAATGTATAACACATAGTCACATACTTGTATGGTTATCCAAATGATCTACGACATGTGAAATGCCACACATAGTTAACGGACAGACAGACGGACGGTGGGACGGAGGAACGAACCTACGGACAACCAAATAAAATTGGCCATCCTTGTAGCGAGTCACGTGAACTCAACCGACATACGATTTAACACCCCATCCAACCAACACCATGACCTGACTTATGACTCCGCCGTAATTATTCGTGTGGAAAATTGCTTTAATTCAGCTTCTATGGGTATTAAGCGTTAAGCATTAAGGTCGCAATCGCAAGCGGAGAGGCCAAAAAACCACATTGAACCAGCCCGCCCACAGCCCAAAAATGGGAACCAAACCGAACCGTACCAAATAGTCACCTGCTGCAGCTACAAATGCGAGAAAATCTTCTCATGTCTGCTCCACTTTTAGGTACAAATATCGTAACAACAAACAACGAAATGTCAAGAACTTTAAGCTCTCTTAAGCAGGGCTGCAAAATGTATCCGACGAGTGCTAAGGCAGCCTACGTAGGACATGCCACATCATTGGGGAAGCCATATTAACTTGGCTATAAAGTTAGCTTTACAGCCAGATAAACATCAATGGGCTAGTTTAAATAGGCTTTAAGAGGCATCAAACATAAAACAGCTGTTCAGCTGCGACTGTTTAGCGTCTGTAGGTGGCGCTAGTGTGAAACATGGTATGAAATTTTTTATTTTCAACTTTTTTTTTGCTATTTGCGGTAGTGTTTTAATTTATATTTAATAAAGCTACTGAGGCCAATTTGTGGCTTATCAATTGTGCTGTTTATGACCACAAAGTCGAAGGGTAATAATTGTTTTTGTCATAAAAATTAATTAAATTAAAAATAATAAAATGTAGGGCAGTGAAATTTTTCATGGTCAGCCTTAAAATTATATTAAATGAGGCATGATTCAATAGCTTTATTAGCTTTGGGCTTCGAAAAGGATTTGTTGTGTTTTTGGTTATCCTTTCTTATGTTTATGTTTCAAGCCAAAGGATACGAAAACTTTCGCTTTTCCCAGCATTAAGATAAAGTTGTATTAATAAGGCGAAAAAACAGGTTTTCGGCATTTTTTTTTGATTCAATTATTGTGAATGAAAGCTAGCTAAGTTAGGTTAGGGCAGCTGCTAGCTTATATCCGGAACACTTAGGTCATGTAAACATTTTTACCTTTCTCCTTATGACATCTCCAAAAGAGTCCCAACCTGTTGTAACAATTTAGCTCACAATCTTTCTCGGACAATTGAACTAAATCTCCGCTAGGTTCTGAAGGAAATAGTATCCCAGGTGGCTTTTTCGCCTACTAATAGCTTAAGAACTGTTCAAACGATTCTACTTCTTTCTGATTTTTGGTAAGGTAAAAACTTACTGAAAAATGTTCTCACTATCTTTTCTTAATTTGAGATGAACTCTCACTCTTCATTCTTGATGGCTATTCACGATTCAAGCCCTTTTTTGGTTTCTTCTTTTGTTAACTTGTCCCATATACATATCATTTACTGAAGCAAATTCTAATCAGAAGGACCACAAAAATTTTTTTCACCTCAGAAGTAGCTAAACCCACCGTTTTTCGGTTACATAACCTCAAATATCTCAAAATCCTGACGTGATGGGCTAATTCTGATCCAGAATTCGAATTCTACGCGGCATATTACTTCGGAAATGACCCTTAGCTTTCCAACAACTGACTTGAGTCCGGTATTTGTAAATCTGTGTTAAGTTAAGCTACACCGGTTGACCCCTGAGGGGAAGATCTGTGTAATTATGTAGTAGAATAATATTGTAATATCCTAAGCTTTATTGAGTGCCTTTTTCCCCGAGTGCCAGGCCAGTCAGCCCCATTAATTCCGATCCCATTGTGAGAACTCTATAAAGAGTATTAGTTCTGCTCAGCTTGAGCAGCTCATAATAAAAAGTCATAATGAGTTCTTCCAAATGTAAGTAACAGGCAGAAGGAGGCATGGCAGTCCCAATAAATTGTATACCATATATTCTTGATCAGTTTCCATTAATTTAAGATTCGGATTCGGCTAAAAACTATTGGTCCCTGTTCTTTTCGAACAGTTATTAATAGAGATCCCCATGTCCCTTCTAGGGGTCATTCAGGGAATTATCTATATTTTCGATCAGCATCAACAGCCGAGCCGATATAGTCCTATTTGTCTGCTCGTTTGTCCGTATAAACAAAAGGATCTCAGAGACTAAGATAAAGTTTTTGGATTTACACTGCCGGGCAAAAGCTTGCATGCACCCAAAAATTATTCCTTAAAACTCAATTAATGGATCATAAACCTTTGAGAGTATTGATAGAATGTGAAATAGTTTATTCTAAAGATGGTTCTTTTTAGAACTTTCAAAAATGTTTCTTCAACTGAAAACGATTATAATTTTTTTGCTCGTCAAAATATCCACCTTTTGCTTTTAACACTTTTGCGACGATTCGAGGCATTCTGTTGACAAATTTTTCAAGAACATTTAGTTCCAGCTGCTCCCACGTCTTCTTTAATGCAATCCAAAGAGATTCTTTCGAAAACTGACACTATTTTCTGACGTGACGATCAAGATCATTCCAAAAAAGTTTGATTGGATTTAGACCAGAGGATTGGCCACTCCATGATTTTCAAGGTTATATTTTTTGTCTATTTTGCTGATAGGTTTTGCAGAGTTTGGATGAGTGTTTTGGATCGTTTCCTTGTTTAGTAGTTTATAGATAAAATTATGTTGCTGATAATTCAATATATTTATTCGATCAATTTTGAAACCCGCTGGACGCTATTTTCGAGTTCACTAATCAATTTCGTATAATTTCTCAAGTGTCCGGAAACTTTTGCTCGGCAGTGTATGTTGATATCTTACCCACTCCTCCCTTAGGCGAGTTTTTCAATTTGTACTCAGGCTACCTAATACATTTATAGTATGACAAATACATTTTTCACGAAGCACGCAGGGGGATAAACCTCTTAATTTTTTCTATACGTATTCGGCTAGGCTGTCAAAATTGAAGCATGATGAGATGGTCTCCAAGATTTTCTCTTTAACCCTCCGTCTGACGATTGTATAGGGTCCAGCCACCATTCGTCGGTCCGAATTTTACCATTCTTTTTTTTGGCCTTATTGAGGACTTTTTAAAATTGTCATAGTGGTAGATCGATTGCAAATAAAATTTAAGCAAGGTACCTGGGAGCTCAATTCTCTATGTTAGGTAAAGATATACTAAATTAACGCCGAAAAATGAAAAATGTCTGGCCAGACCCATTTGTCAGATGGAGGGTAAAACCATCATTTAAGTAGTCTCCGCTTTGGTTCATCTGGAACCAAATCATCGAAATATATTTTCTATTCTTCTTGGTACACATTCAGCCTTTAAAATGTTCGCCAGATTTGATCAGAAGTTATTGAGCAATGATATAAATAGCTTTACGATAAAAATTCTTTATATTCCCCAAGACCGTTCTAGTCTAGAAAATTGTGTCTTAGCTCCCAAAGCTGTCTTTATTAGAACTGGATAGAGATAAAAAGTTATTCCTACAGCTTCGATTGGAATGCAAATATTAACCATACTCTGGGAGACTTCATCTTTTTAAGATCCAGTTAGAGATAGAATTGGAATTCAAACATCCACCTTATTCTGAGAGACTTCCTCTTTTTAAACACCTGATGGAGATAACATAGATAGCTATTCCTGCGGCTTAACTCTAAATCCAAACATTCACCTTATGCCAAGAACTCGTCTTTAAAAGAACCAGATAGAGACAGACAGCTGTTCCTGCAGCTTAAATTCGAATCCGAACATTCACCTTATTCTGAGAGACTTCGTTTCATAAAATTGCCTTCCTTAAAATCCAAAAACTAAGCCATAAGCCGTCGGTCTCGTTGAGCTTTCTCATAAAGTTAATTTTTTCTTGCCTTCTAGAGCTACTCGTCATTCTCTGCTTTTGGGTTTATAATTTTGTAGACCCAATTTTGCTTAACTACCATAGCTTTTAAAATTTCCTCTCTTTTAAACGGTTTTTATCTTTAATCATCATGACTTGCCTTTTTGAGCATCCTAAACCGTTTGGCTAACGTTGCTTTTGGCTAATAAAAAATTTTATTTTTATTTTGAGTTTCTTCTTTCAACTTTTTTACGGCACATGCTGGAGGACTCCGGCTACTCCATGATATGAATCAGTGCATATCGTTAAATAAAAAGTTCAGCCATGGATTGGTTCATGGCTATTTTTCTATCCTTTTTAAACACTTTATTTCTTTTCATTATATAAGGTCAATTGAACACAAATCCTGTCTAGGCTGCTGGAAATAGAAAATATATTTTAAGTTGAGTCCTTGGTTCATTAGCTGTTCATATGGCTAGCTGGAAGTTTTAAATAAATAAATATTTGTTGGAACTTAGTTTATTTTGTGCCCTGTTTTGTAAAGCAGTTTCAGCTCCTTTGAAATCCTTTCCATCCCTGGCTCACATTAGACCTCCAGCTAACGAACTGTTAAAACCTCTACGGCATTTTGTTGTTTGCATTTTGGCCACAAAATTTGCATTAAACTGCAGCTGGCTGAAACAGTTCTCCACAACTAATCGAGAACTTGCCGGAGTCTCAATATGAGCAGTGCCAAATCCTAGAGGTAGCAACAAAAGACTGCCACAGGTAACTGTAGTACTCTTGCCTCAAAGGAAAATTGCCAAAGTTTTGGACCATTTATGATGCTTCCTTTAGGAGTTTGGGTGCACTACCTGGGCTGGGCTTGGCAAATGCAAAGCAAATTAATTAAACTACAGAATGCCACAAACTGTGACGCTTTTAGGAGCCTCAGCAACACGGTTCCAAAGACTGAGCCAACTTTCTGTCATTGACTGGTCGTAAAAAGCGCTGCACAGCTGTTGGCGTAATCCCAATTGCTGCTCCTGCTGCCGCCAAATGCTATTCCATTCCATAGTGCATATCCTGTTTGTAATCGATTTGAAAATATGCACCCAGGCACAGAGATAGACGCAGCTTGGACGAGAAAGAGCACTTGGTAATGGACGCTCCCTCTGGCCAGGACTGAGCTCTGACGAGTTGTGTTGGCGGCAACTTTGAAACGTGCCAGCGACATTTCAAGTGCGAATGCCACAGAGTGAGGTGGGGCAGTTAGATAGAATGTAAGGACGAAAAAAAAAGTGCGCAATATGGTGATGGCAGATGGCGACTGTAGGATACACTTTCGGGACAGGATGACTATGATGTGCCCCGAAAGCTAGTAATAATAGAGTTCTATATAATAGGAGAGAGACAGAGTTGAACATCTATTCAGATCGATGCCCTTTTCGCTCTACTCCTATTGACATAAACTTTGACTGCTCTCGTACGCCTTATGGCGACTCTAAGATACACTTTCGAGACGGGATGACTATGATAGGAGCTAAAAGCTAGTAATAATGGAGTTCTATATAAGAGAACAGAGAGATTTGAACATCTATTCGGATCGATGCCCTTTTCGCTCTGCTCCTATTGACACGAACTTTCTTTGTTCTCACACGTCGTCCCCAAGCTGTGATACCCTTACCCTTGACTTGGCAGGGTATACAAAAATTCTGCAAGCAGGACGACAGCAGTTGGTAAAAAGCAACCGGAAAGAAGAAAAATTAGCAATAAACGTGCGCGCACGCGATGCTTTGGCCAGCTGCCATTGCCGTGCTCCAAGCTCCAAGCTGCTTGCCCCAAGTTGGTATTGTTTTGGGAGGGGGGGTTGGTCTTTCCATTTGGTATTGGGTATTGTTTGGTGTTGGTGTTGGCAGCACGTCTGTTGTCGCTACTAAAAGGGCTAAAATCAATAAAGTGCTTGTTGCTTAACAGCAGCGGAAAAAGTCGCAGGCAGTGTTAGGGCTACAACAACTCCAACAACAACTTTGCCACACAATGTCTACTACAACAACAATAGCAATAACGATTGCTACAACAACATAGACGTCGTGCGTTTATTTACAATTATATTGGCTGTATAGAGAGGAGGAGGCTACCTAGCTCCTCGAACTTGGAATATGCTTGGCTACCACGACCACCAACAACAACAATACCATATAGTTTGCGCCTTAGGCCAAGCGGCACATAAAAATAGCAACAAAGAATGAAAGCGGAAGGCTTGCCACGTGCCACCGAAGGTTAAATACCCTTTAAGTGGAGCACTCTATTGTGGTATGATAGGTTTTTGTGGGCTTGCGCTTAGACGTGTCAATAGAAGGTTGAATTATATAAAATTTAATGGATTTCAGTTTTTAGCTTCGGCAATCCCAAGAAGGATGCGGATATAGACTGTATCTACACAGTTTGACCCTCATATTTTGAACTAGTGTTGGGTAAACATGACTCTTTTTAAAGAACTTACCCACTTGCTCATTTTGAAGTGAGTGGAGTAGTGGCCATTCAATCTTGCTCTTTGACTCACTCAGGGTCAATTTTTAGCACTTCACCGAGCAAGAGAATAGTAGGTAAGGGATCAACGAATCGTGAAAAGAGAATCGTGAGTGAGGACTAGTGAGCAAGTAAGCCCAAAAGAACAACTTTGCTGACTTGACTTACTTACTTACTTTTGTAAGTTCTTTTTTTTCATTCATTCACCAGCAATCCAACACTATTTTGCAAGAGTTTCTAACAGGGACGTAGCCAGGTAGGCGCGAGGGGGCATTGAGCGCCCCCTGAGCTGGGCTGAGCGCCTCCTCAGTTGAACAGGGCGCCTAGTAAGGCCGTAGCCAGGTAGGCTATGGAGGCGCTGAGAGCCCCTGAGTGACGATCCTGACTACGGCCCTGGTTTCTAAATTAATCTATAATCGATAAACATTAGCAGAACAAATCGGTTTCAAGTCAACGAACAGCAGCTAATCTTATAATTCGTAATTTCTTCCAGCAGTTAATAACTCCTGCATAATATTTAGCCCTAGACTTAAGCTTATTAATAAAGGTGCTATTTTAATAGAGTCCGGATTTCCGAAAAGAATATCTTAAAAATCAGTTGTCTCTTTTGACAAATATCAATGTCATTATATTCAGGAAGGCCTCTTCAAATCTTCGAGATTTAAAATCAAAATCAGTGTTCTGTTTCAATGAGAATTTGATGCCCTATGTTCCTCCACAGGGAGTCGAGAATGCCAAAGAAGTTTCAATGGTGATGATCAACGAATATTTGTATCTAAATTTACGAGAGATCGAAGTCGAAGAGTTCTGGTTTCAATAGGAGGGAGCATCTTGCAATAGAGATCGAAGTCGAAGAGTTCTGGCTTTAATAGGAGGAAGCATCTTGCAATACAGATCGAAATCAAAGAGTTCTGGTTTCAATAGGAGGGAGCAACTTTCAATAGAGATCGAAGTCGAGGAGTTCTGGTTTCAATAGGAGGGAGCAACTAGCAATAGAGATCGAAGTCGAAGAGTTCTGGTTTCAATAGAAGAGAGCAACTTACAATAGAACGTCTGTAAGCATGGATTTAATGAAACCTTAATTCGGTGGAAATATTATTTTATGAAATGGGCCATCCAACTGTCCGCAGCAGCCGCGTGATTTGACCCATAGACATTTCTTTGGGGTTATATCAAGAAATTAATTTATGCAGATAAGCTAGCCACAATTGACTTGGAAACCAACATTGAATTGAAATTCGTCCCGAAACGCTCGAAAATGTGGTGAAAAATTGGTCTGATAGGATACGCTTCATAACTCTTAATCATTATGGTCACATGCCAGAGATCGTTTTCAAATATTCAATGATTAGAAATTATCTTTCTAATAACGACATATTTGCGATCGTTACATTAATTTTTCTGTGTTTCATTTAAATTTAAAATCTGCGCCCTTTATTTAGTTCAAAAACGCAAAATATTTACCTTAGCCAAGTTATTACCTAACGATGTATTCAACAGAACTTATGCAAACTGAACCCTAACCCAACTAAAGTCAAGCTCCAAAATATATTTACTTTTTAACTAGATAAACAAATTTAAAAAAATTTCTTCTATACAGGCTTAGAAAAAATCAATTATTTTGAATCCTTCATATTGTATTAGGTATACACGTAAAATTGTGTGTGTTCTTTGGTCTAGTGCCTCACAGTTTGGGATCAGGTGTTACATAGATTCTTCCTCATTACAGCAGAATTTACAAATATTCGAATCGGATATACTTTTTCCGTTTACGTGTTTATTTCAGACACTGTCGAGAAAGTCTCTTCAGACTTTTACAGTTTAGAGTGAAATTATTGTATACTCTTTTGGTGTCGAACTTCAAAAATTTTTTAGAGCGATCCCTACGAATAGTAACTCCTTGTTTCCTCTCGATGTATCGAACTTATGAAAACAAATCCCTAACCTAATCCAAGTCAGGATCTAAAATGTAAGACTACTTTTAACAAGATAAATAAATTTTAAAAAATTTAGTCCTATACAGGCTCAGGAAGAACCATTTATTTTGAGCCCTAGTTGGCTTCTGAGATTAATTTGGAATAAATTATATCCGACAAATGTTAATGTTCAAAATATTTCATATCATTTTCCAATAAGGAGTTTCAACTATATGTATCCCATCGGCGATGTTTCTTTTTAGTTCATTTAGTTCACCAGCCAGCGTGGTCGGTTACGGTTTCCAAAAAGCCCCGTAAAAACAAATTCAATGTTGTCAAATCGCATATTTTGCTCCGCCGATTGAGTTTCGTATGAGCAAATGCATCCAAATTAACCCCTGTAGTGTCGCATGTTGAATTGTTTTGTAGAAAATAAACTTTATCCAAGTTATTTCCATAAAATTGGTAAATAAATCATTGTCGCCAACGTCCCCATGAGTGCCTTTGGCCATAATGCACACTACAGTCCTGTGGCTGTTGAAAGAAACACCGGCCCCGGGGGGAAATGAACCGTCCCCTTAATTACACCTTTAGCTGGAATCAATTTATTGCGACAGTAATTGCGCCGGGCCCATCATCCCTCGTTGGGCCTGACCACACAGTGAAATTTTAAGGATGCCTCGGCTTTAATATTCACCAGAATGCTCGTTGTAATATTTTGTATGCTGACCGTTCCATTCAAAGTGAAATGAGCGTCATCGTTAAATATAGTCACGGATCGCCTGAAATGTTTTTCTTTAGGTAATTTCTTACCATTTTTTGTAGAACTCGATCTTTGCTCGAACATTGCCCCCATTATGATAAATATCAGTTTTAAACTAACAAAAGATGATAGAAAAGTTGGTGCACTTTTAAAAGGAAGAAACTTATAGAGTATGGTTGCCATGCTTCCGCTTTTAAGCGAGCATATTCGCTTTTTCTGTCTAGTGTTTGGTTTTTTGCGGAAATGATCGCCTTTTTCGCTCGATTAAACCAATAAATTTTTATCATACGTATTTTCATACCTTTTACCAAGTTCTTAAATATTTTTTGTAAAAATAATTAGAGCACAGGACGAAAAAAAAATCCCAAGTTGAGAGCACTATGAAAATTTTTGAAAGTTTAAAATCATATTTTCCCATCGCCCTAAAATCGTAAAAGATTTCTTTGTAAGCAATTTTTCTGAATACTTTTTGGTATTTTGTCCTTTCTTATAAGTCAATTATTTTTTAAGAGACTGCAAGCTTTAGTAAAAGAATCTAAAACAAAGTGGTTATGAACGACCTGCTTTTTCCACTCGGACCATTTGGCAACCCTATTATAGAGATTTAACTTTAGAGCAATGGTCGACACGGCCTTATTTCGCGTGTATAGGGATATTTTTTGTACTTCATTTTTTATTGTCCCAGCGATGCGTCTTCATATTTTCGTTGCTAAGCAACAGGCACGAAGTTGACCGTGCGTGACAGCAGCGCAACAAGAGCCGAAGTCACGCACCATCAACTTCGTGTCTATTGCATAGCACGATAACATGGTAAGACGTCGTGACGGAAGAAAAAATCGCAATACATACGCAAGAAAAAAATGTGAGTGTATATTTTGCCGACCAATGCTTTAGAGATACCTCCAAGGAACACAAAAAAAAAATGGAACTTGAAAATTTCCTAAGTCATTCGGGCTGGACGCCTAGATCTTAGAGAATATATGAAATGAGTAACGAAACTTGATACTTGAACAACTTACATGTGCTGATCAATTTTTTTATCTCCTGTCATGTGTACTCAGGTGCGGATCTAGGATTTGATCTTTTGGGGGCTCTTCACTTCGAAGAGTTTCTCTTTTCGAGCTCGCAAAAGGGTATTTTTTGCCAACCACTGCAACACCTCCAAGGAGCACAAAAGAAATGGAACTAAAAAAATTCCTAAGTCATGCGGTCTGGACGCTTAGATCTTACAGATTATATGAGCTGAATAACCAAACTTGACGCTTAAACACCTTATATGTGTCGATAAATTTTATCTTTTTCTTCTGTCATGCCCACATCAGGTGGATCTAGGATTTGGAATTGTGGGTGGTTCTTTACTTCGAAGAGTATCTCTTTTCGAGCTCGCAAAAGACTTTCAACCCATTTTTCTGACTTTTAGGGGGACCCGAACACAACGTTCCTCTAAAATTTCAAATAATTTAAACAATCTATGCTATCTATAATTTTAAAGTTACAGCTTAGTTTATTTTTTGATAAAATGCGGAAAATAAAACATTTACGAGAAAAAGTTGTTCCTTAAGGACCCATCAATATTTATCTCACTTCATTACTTTCAAATTCGATTATGATATTTCCCACAAATAAATCGCTCAAAATTTTGCCAAGCTAAGTAATAAGAAATTAAGCATTTTGTAAATTTTTGTTTCAAACTTGTTCGGAAAACTTTTTAACACGCTGCGCTCACTTTAAGGGTATTAAAAACGGAATAGTTTACAGAAAATATTTTTTTTGTCGAATTGCCTTTTTTTGTTTTTGGGCCAACAAAATGCTGTACATTCCATGGCTCGCGGCAGCGTGTGAGGGGTTAGGGGTCTGGGGGCACAAATTGTAGACTGAAATACTGGGTAGAGATGGTTGAAATTCTTGCCAGTTATTATGACAAAGTTTGTTAATTGGAAAATATTCCTGAACATTTCATGCAAGTTCAATTACAATTTGGTTTTGATTTTGACTGCCGTTTTCTTGGCCAGGCAAAGTTTTTTTGGCCAGATGTTTTATCGTACATTGACCTGAGGCAATTGACGACTCACTCCAACAGGCGGTTTTCCCTCAGAAACATTTTAAGTTGCTTATCAAGCATAAAATATTTAAAAATAAAGATTAAGAATAGCCTGAAGCTTAATGTAGGGAAATTTGGCTTTAAATTTGTTAAATTTGTTTTGAATAGCGTTTTATAAAAGCCATACATACCATACATTTTATTTTTTTTATAGACTAAATTGAGTTTTTCTTGGCCATGTTAAGCATATTAGATTGAGCACACAATAAATTCAATGGCACAATGACTCAATGCCAAATCAGCTCGAAATTGGCTCACTCTCTCACTCCCTCCCCTCCCTAGTCCCACACGCATTCTTTCAATTTCAATTGCAAGCGAGCCATCCATCGATCCAAAATGGTTGCCGGAGCGTCCTACACCCTCTGGATGGTCCCCACCCTTCACTAAATAATATGAGCAACTAAATTGAAAGTGTTTCCGAGTAGTTTTCTGGGGCATTGTGCTCGGGGCGCGGCAGCTGTGGGCGTTCAACGTTGCAATCATCAATATGTTTGCTACACTGTGTTAAACCCAACAACCAATTGTCCAGCCATGCACTGTTGCAAGGATCTGCTGCAGGCAACACACACTCAAAATGACGCAGATATGGCTGGTTGCATGCCACATCTATGTTGTTCCCAGTCACCGCCAACGTTGCCACAGTTACAGTCACATTCATTTTGTATTCCCTCAACATGACGACATTTTATTGTTGTGTGTAACTAAGTGTGTGTTAGTGTGTGTGTTTGTAGCCACAGTTTGCGTGTGCAACGCGCTTATGTTTTGTGGGTGTGGCAGGTTGCGTGTGGCTAGACGACGACGTGTCGCATGAATGGCTGGCTGAAGCTTTAACTAAGCCATGTTTATAGAGCGCGAGTTCCAAAGCAGCCATTTTGCCATTTGCATAGCAATTTTTAGTTCATAAATTAGACGAGCTTAATGAATTTTTCATGTTTTCCGAAACAAAGCTTTCAGAATTTCAATTTTAAGAAATACGATTTATTCGCAATTGTTGGCAATTATGTTGCACATCGCATACAATTTTATCGCTTCACCTGTTCTTAAATATGCTCCAGGATGAGTGACTCCTTCCGCTGCTGACAAATATTATTGAAACACATAAAATTTTATTGTTTTTCCTCATAATTATGGATTTTTAATACGAGTGACGCCTGCAGCTGCTGCTGCTTCATTCATCATCAATCGTATCTATAATAATCCTTTAATTGTTATTGAATGAGTTAACAGGTGGCGGCGCCCCCAGCTATTAAAGCAGCTTTTAACAAATTTGCCAATACTCTCAGTTTTGATCAATTTATTTAAAAACCACACAAAAACACGATTTTCGGGCTCGCTGGTGTGTAAAGGGTGTTTTTTTTTTAGTCATACAAGTTTAAACATAATATATTAAAACAAATAAATATATTTTAAATATCAATGAAACAGGCTTAATTGGATAGACAATTTTATGGCATTAATGTTAAAAAAAAGGCATATGGCTGGCGCGTACAATTCGCAATCTGGAACACCAATTTTCACAAATTTTTCGTATCATTTGCGGCCATATTTCGCCAATAACTCTTCGAATGTTGATTTTAAAGTGTTCAATTGTCTGTGGATTATTGAAGAAGACAAGTGACAATAATTTTTTGGGGATGTCATGGCGTTTCAACAAAAAGTTGTGGATTATTCTCACTCCAAATGCGACAATTCTGCTTATTCACGTATTTATTCAACCAAAAATGGGCTTCATCGTAGAAAAAAATTATGAATTTTGAATTAAATATTTTGAATTATTTGGGTAAAAAATTTTCACAATTTCCAAGCGTTGTTCTGGTCTATCCAAAATGAAATGTCAAACCAAGCCTAACAAAAAGCAACTGTCAGCTATTATAATGGGTTGCCAGATAAAGCAGTGCTGCCAACTCAAAGTTGTGAGCCTCTAAAAAAACACCTTGTGTTTTAAAGGTTAGGTCAGAATGTTAACCTGAAGTGCTTTCGTGTGTCTTGAGTTCGTTTGGAGGACTACCATAAAAGTATAAAAAATATATCGCCAAAAACCTGAAGTCTAAAAAAATATTATGGAGGTTTTTAAGGTTATTTCAGCACGCTAACGTGCTAGCCTCAATCCATTTTATTAGTTCTCCAGGACATCGATGAAGTGTGAGTCACATAAATAAGCAAATCATTATTTTGCGATCCTTGGTTCAGAAGATTTTTTAATTTTTTTTGCAAATACTCAAATTAGTTTGTTTTTTAAATTATAAATTATTTATATTATAAATTAAATATCCCAAGTTTTGTCGCCAATCCAAGTTTCAGCTCGTTTAGAATGAACTGCCATAAGGCCACATTAGGCCCTCATATTAATTTACTCATATTAAAATTAAATTAATTAAATTTTTCAATGATCTTCTTTTTTAACCACCTTAATGATAACCCATTATCCTGTATATGTGTCTCACTAGACATCGATTATATCGTGCTTATTTATTTGGATGTCTACGGTCTCCAGATTGAGGTCGTAGTAAAGTGTGGACTTCCTTACGTAACATTCTCAAAAAAAAGATATTCAAATTCATTTCTTGGTATCATTTTTTAGTATCATTTTTTAAATGAAAACATGAAAATCTTTTATTTAAAAAAAAATAAAAGCTTTTATATGTAAAAAAATTTAACTTTTATTTCTAGATTTTATAGTAAAAATTTTCAAAATAACTCTTAATTTAAATTTTTCGAACAAAAATCGGCCCATAACGCGAGTTTATTAATTCAAGGGTCATCGAATGAGCCTTCGTAAAAAATCGTTTTAATGGTAATTTTGGGTCGAGAAATACGAAAATCCAGTTTTTTTCCTTGAGCGATTTTGAAAAAACAGCTGACATTTTTCATTTTATTTAAAAAATCCAAAATGTGTATTAATTTAGCTAACACGAAAAATTAACCTTCGTAAATAAATGTTTTTTACAATCTTTTTTTCTTAAGCATCGTTTTGAAAATTTTTTCAAAAAATATATTTTTGGGGACTTTTTTCTGTTATTTGTCAAGATCCCATGCACATGGTTCCATAGAATCTATAATTCTTACCCGGTTTTAAAGATCTTAGACTCGAAATGTTTGTAGAAGAATTCTCTTTCAGCTTAAAGCTTAACATAATTTTTAACATTTTTGTTTTTCGATAATAAAAAGCAATCTGAAAATATTTAATTTTAAAAAAATTTTCAAAAATTACGACTTTGGTAACTTCAAAAATTTTTACTTTATCTCTACATATCATATATCTCTGTAAAAATCACATTAATACCTATCGATCTAATCATATTTCAGACGATTCAATTTTGTCCATGAGATTTTAACGATCAACTGAAAAAAGTATCCAAAAGCGTTTAAAAAAAATGGAAAACGGTGGTTATATAAAAAAAGGTTGAAATTTGCGTGTTTCTGAACCCAAAATTACTCTAAAAACACGTTTTTACGCTGGTTCATTTATCATGTAAACTAGTACAGTTCACATTTTGGATTTTTAAAATAATATTTTTATTACGAACATATTCATAATTTAAACAAAGGATTTCCAATGCTCTCTGGGTCGCGCCATTGGTTCCCTGTCTCCCGGTTGATTTCCATTGATTTCCCTGTCTCCCGGTTGAGCGTCCTGCGCCAGGTCAATTTTAGGTCTGCCTCTGGATCGAATGCCTTGTGGGTTCCATTTCAGAACTGCATGCGGTATCTCATCATAATCTTTGCGCAGCATGTGACCCAACCAACCGTATTTGCGCTTTCGAATTTCAATCTCGATTGGTTTTTGTTCACAAAGGGTTTCTAAAATAAAATAAAAAAATTGAAGCTATTTCGTGATTTTTTAATAAACATTTCGCTATTATTTTATGATTATTATTTTTTGGTGTAAAAATAGGACTTAAAAACAGAAAGAGTGCGCATTTCATTATGTTTATTTTATTTTTTTTTAATAATGAGTGGTTCTTTCTAAAAAAATCTACTAATTAATTAATTCGCTAATTTATGATTTTGGCATAGACTAAAAAATGAAAAATAAATTATAGTTTAAAAAACTAAAAAAACACGCTTTTATTGCTAATCGAACTAAAAACTAGAAAATAATTTTTGATGACAAAGAGTTGAATATAACTGTAGTAGAAGATGAAACAATCAATCATAATGAATCTCCTCAAAACAAAATTATAATAAAATTTAAGTTATTAACACAATAATTCAATTCAGAGTAAAAAGCGTGGGGTGCATTTTACTATAGTTCATAACTATCCTCTCATAGATAGTAGCCAATAAAATGATTGTAATATTTAAAAATATCAAGCACCCCACGCTTTTTACTCTGAATTGAATTATTGTGTTAATAACTTAAATTTTATTATAATTTTGTTTTGAGGAGATTCATTATGATTGATTGTTTCATCTTCTACTACAGTTATATTCAACTCTTTGTCATCAAAAATTATTTTCTAGTTTTTAGTTCGATTAGCAATAAAAGCGTGTTTTTTTAGTTTTTTAAACTATAATTTATTTTTCATTTTTTAGTCTATGCCAAAATCATAAATTAGCGAATTAATTAATTAGTAGATTTTTTTAGAAAGAACCACTCAGTGGTCCCCGTATGATCGATCAACGGAAATCCTGATGTGAATATGAGATCGTTGCCTTGATGCCATGAAGCACGTACAATTCTCGAGGAATCACTGATTTCCATGTAAGCACTAGCATTGTCAGTAGGTTCTTCATTGGTCTCTACAGCGATCTCTACTGGTGCTTCCTCTACTCTTATAACATCATTTTCTCCAATTACAACGTTCTGATCGATAGTGACATCTTTGTAGAGTGGATTGTTCGAAATTAGCCAATTGAGTGCATCATATACTTTTTGTCTAGATATTGAAAACTGTCGAGTTACGTTAATATTCTCTAAACGCTCAGTAATGACTACTATACCTGCATTATTTGCAGCTCTTGGTAACATGTTTGCAAGGTTTTCAGTAACTTCGAAAACATCTTGTGCGAACAATACCGCTTGACCACGAAAGCTATATTGCCCAAATACGCCACTTAATTTGATAATTTTTACAAATGGAATAATGCGTGATATTAGCCGTTGTTCGGCTTGTGATAATTCCGCAATGACCTTTGGAATGGTTCCTGGGTCCAAATTGTTCCAATAAGATTTAGACGGTGCAAATTTTTCTTTGAATTCAAATGAGTCTTACACCGTTTACAAACGATCAAGCAATTTCTTTGTTTTAATTCGCTAGGCAAATTTGGTGCTGAATTAGTGTCTACAATCCATTTAGAGATCTGATTTTGATAGCATCGTTTGGTGCAAACTTCACAGATCTTGTCACAAAACGTGTTAATTGACTGCATGAAGCCTGTTATACTAGCTCTACTCAATCTTTTTGACTTGGCATTTCGTAGCCGCATGTGCTGTAATCGAGCCGCTCTGTCTTCGTCTGATTGTGAGGCTCTATATTGTTTCATATATAGTCGCCATTTATTTCTTCTCTCCGCCATTTCATCATTCGACAATCCTGAAAGTTTTTCTTTCAGTTTTTGTCTCTTTTTCGCCAATCTTCTCTTTCTTTGTGTTGTAGTTTCATGTTTCATGTTTCACACGTAAGTGCAAACCCGACCGGCTAGTAATGACTTTGATTGATGTAGAATTATTTTCTTATTTCAATTCAAAATCTTCAATTTTTTCCGAATTTTATTTTTGAGTTATTCAAATTTATTTTTTTTAATTGTCTAATATATTAAATAAACTCATGGCTTACTAAAATTTTTTTGCATTTATTAATCCTGGCGGTCCTTTTAAGGATAATGGAAAACTATTATGAAATTATTGCATTGTCATCGATCCTTAATACGTATGCAAAAATTCAAATTAATCAGACTTCTGGAAATTGATGAAAATTATGTTCAAAGATTCCATCACATACATACATACATACATACCACCCAAGCTAATATAAGCGTGTTAATAAAAAGAGTTACGCTGCCTGGTAAATAATTTGGACTATAAAAGGGATAAAAGAAAGGATATTTATTGTAGTATTTTATTTTTATTTTTTTTTTTGATTTAAAGAATTTGTTTTTTCTTATTATTTGAAATTGTAGGCCACTCAGAGCAGTCTTACCTAGTTCTTCTTACACCAAGTGTTGGCCAACACTTCGTCTATTGAAGTTTTTGGCTTATTTTAGTATTTTAAGTATTTTTCCACTCCTTGCCCATAGCCTTCTATTCCAATTACAATTTTATACCATTTACTACCCAGATCTATGCACGCTCTTTTTGTGTAAAAAGTGTCAACCATTTGGTATGCATATCGTATCGGCGTAGTTTTTCCGTCAGCATATTGAATTGGTACTAAATATCCAGGCAAGTCAATTTGGGCCAAGAGAAGTCTATGAAGCTATTACGCTTGAACCGCTTCCAACGCCGGCTTCCGCTTTTATTTCGAACTTTAAGCGATTATTTGCACGCAACTATGAAGTTATGTACTTGTTGTTTTTGGTTTGGTTGTTTGTTTGGCAGACAGTGGCGGATCTGAAGAGGGGATGCTGGGGCTACTTAAATTTATTAATCGCTGTAGTGATTTTGATAGCATTATCTTATATCGATTTAGTGATATAGTGATATATATGATGGTATTTTAAAATTTACCATAATTGTTTCATAGCTCCATTTCGAGATAATGGTGGAACACTTAAGCTTATTATATTAAATATAATAATTTTATCCAATACATTTAATGAGGGCTTTCTTTTAAAATACGTTTTTCCTTCATATATTTTTTTGATTGGCAATCAACCGATGTGTATAAGGATATAATCTAATATTGAGAAAAAAAAATTTATCGGTACATATTAAACATAGTTAAGTGCGTACTACAGATTTAAGAAATCCAAACGTTTTTGTTCGTTTTTTTATTTTTTTTTGTATATTACGGGCTTTGAGATCGATTAATTATCGTTTGTGGCTTTTTATCAATAGATGATGACTTTCATTGTCAATTTCGAGCAACAAATTAGGAATAATTCTTGTTCCTGCGATTTCATAGTTTCATATGAGATCCGTGAAATTTTCGAACTTAATTTTTGTAAATAGAAATACTATGTTTCTACAATACTTAAATCACTAGCGTCTAGAATTCTAAATCGATTCTAAGAAAAAAGTAAAAAGTATTTTTCAGTACAAAATTGATTACTCTGCTGGGTATGCTAATTCATCCAAAGATGCTTACAAAAGTTTTTATTTCATAAATATGAATTTGGGAACAAATTATTTCTGAAAGTACAATTTTTTAAGCAAGTGGTGATGGTTTCACCGAAACACCAAAATTTTGTTGAGGTTTCAAAAATCTGTTTTTAGGCCTTAAAAAAGTGTTGGAAATGAAAATTTCTTCGCTGTTGAACAAAGTTTTGAGATTATAAAGTCATCTGCAAAATAAATTGAATTCGATTTTCTTAAAAACTGGATATTAGGATAATAGCTCGCAATAATGTGTCCCATTATTAATATCAATATCATAGGTTCTAGTGCTCAAATCTTTATAAAATTCTGATCAAATTATAACTTTAGAAAAAGGTCTAGATTATTTTCCCATGAGCAATTGTTACTCCATACTTCAAAATTTTTATTTCACAAAATATCCGGATGCCCTTTGTGAATAAATGATTTGAAGAAATGTTTGAGCCAGTGGTGATAATTTTATTGAAAAAAACATATCATTGAGGTCTTCTAAATCGAGTTTTAAGCCCTTAAAAAAAGTTGCTTTTGAAATAAAAATTTCTTCGCCGATGAACTAATGTTTTGAGATTATAAGGTAATCTGGAAAAAAATTGCATCGGTAAATTGACCTTTTAACAGCTCGTATTTTAAAATCATCGTTTAAATGTTGTTGCATTATAAAGGACCTAACTTCTCAATAAGATCTAGTTAGTGAGGAAATATACTAAAATTCACGATTACTTTAGAACTTTAGAAAAAGGTTCGGTTTTGTTTATTTTTATTTCACAAAATAACCAGAAGCTCTTTGTGAACAAATGATTTGAAAAAATTGTTGAGCAAGTGATGATAATTTTATTGAAAAAAAATCATTCATTGCGGTGTTGTAAATCGGATTTTAGCGGTTAAAAAAAATTTGTGTTTTGAATGAAAATACTTCCGCTGACGAACAAAATGTTGAGATTATATAAATATAAGTAATCTGCAAAAAAATTAAATCCATAAATTAAATTTTTTAAATCTTGATTTTGAGATAATTGCTTTAATTTGTCTTAATTAACTGCAATAATAATAATTCTTAGTGCTCAGATATTCATAAAATTTTGATCTAATAATCTCGAGAGAAAAAACTTTAGAAAACTACAAAAAAATTTGGACTTTGAGAGAGATTTGAGATATAAATAGAAAAATTTGCTCGAAATTTGAAACATTCGCATGAAATATTAAAATTTTAATCAAATTCTTATTTGGATTTTGTTTCCCATGACAATTGTAACGAAAAAACGATCGATTTTGGCCAAGATTTGAGGTTAAAAGGAAAAATTAGGCACACTCCCATGAAATCATTTCTAGATCCGCTCCTGGTCTCTTCTGTGGGTACAACTTGTATTGTTCAGCGTTGACTGTCGCTGCTGCTTGCATTGTTATTGTCACTTGCGTTGTTGTTGCTGTTGTTGTTGTCGTTACCACTGCCCGTTGCTAGTGACAACGAACAACAGCAACAACAAACTTACAACAAACACTTACACACACACATACAGAGACACACACCACACACACATAGACACATACACAAAGTATGCTTTCAATCAGGCACTGAATTGAAAATCCATTAACGAGTGCTATAAGGCAAACTGTGGGCCATGGGGCATGTGGCATGGACAGAGTTGCAACGCCGAGAGTCGAGTGCTGCCGATGGCAACAGCTGCAGCTGCAACTACAGCAACAACAACTATTGTCACAGCTGCTGCCTGCAACAGCAGCACCAACAACAACGACAACAACAGCCAGAGGCGACAACGTGGGCGACAGCGTACAATAAAAACAAATTTGCTGCAAAGTCACATGCAAAAACGCCGCCGGCAGCGTTGAAGGACAAAAAAAAACGAAGGACACCATACACACACATACACTGACAAACACAAACACACAACTACACACACACAAGTGCATGCAGCAAAAGCTGCAAAAAGCATAAATAAATGAATATTGTAACCATATGAGCGTGTGTGTGTGTGTCTTATATAAAATAGAAGTAAAAGTAAATGAAAAGTGTTGAAAATCACAAAAAGAAGCCGAAAAAAAAGTGTTGACAAAATTGGAAATTCACAAAACGTTGTCACGTATGAAAATCGCCGCAGTGCATATCAAAAAATCAAAGCCACTCACAGCAGCAATAACAACAACAACGAAAACATCATCCTCTATAGGGACGAGCGCAACCCGTTGACGTGCGTGTTGTTTTCAGCGGGGATAATCCTCAAAATACCAATTCCAACAATACTCGAAACACGGCAAAATGTTAACCTGCGTATGCCGACCCGTATCGGGAAATCTGCCCAAAATGCCGCCATCAATGATGCCCGCATCGAGAACGCGCTCAAGTCCCACGCGTGTTGTGACTTCCGAGCCCAAGCTCAATGTGAGTATCAGTTAAGAGAAATCTTTGTACTAAAGGGTGCTTTTCTGAAGTGAGATGAGGTTATAAGCCAAAGCTGCTGATATGCGGAAGTCTCAATAATTGATTGTGTGCGAAACAAAATTTGGGTTTATATAAAGGGTGATTTTTTTAGAGCGTCAACTATGTGGGGCTCTATTTTAAGCAAAAGCCGTTTATATGCAAACTCACAATAATTGGTTTTATGTAAAAAATAAATTTTTAGTTTTGTTTTTTTAAAAGACTATTTTAGTTTTTTAATGATTTGTTCACAATAATTGCTTATATGCAAATAACTATTTTTTTTATGTTTGTTTATTTGCCTGCTGAAAAAAAAACATTTAAAACCTTTTTTTCGAAGGGTGACGTTTTTATGATGAATTTTTTTATGCAAAACTTACGTTTTGTATTGCTTTATTTACAATAGTTGCGTATATGCAAAAATCGTTTTTATTTATGTTTGTTTTTTTGCTAGCTATCAAAAAAATTTATAATATTTTAATAATACTAGCAGCATTGGCTGCGCTTTAAAAATCAAAACCAATATAGCTTTAAAAATTCAAATTACAATTTATTTAATTTTTATAATTAGTATATATCGTTTTTTATACTTCTTTTATCTGTGATAAAAAACTTAAAAAAAATCAATTTTTTTTAGGCCAAAAAGTTTTATAATTAAGACTTTTAAGTAAAAATCATGCGTTAAAAATAATTGGTTTAAAAATATATAAATATTAAATTTTTTAGTCCCAAAATGTATATGGACAAAATACTAAATAAGCTTTAGTATTTTTTTTTTCAGTTTTTAAAGAAAATCCTTTTAAAGAAAATCTTGAATACAAATTGCAAAATATAAGATAGAGTAAAAATCATGTTTTTTTTTTAAAGTTTTTTAAAGAAAATCTAAATTTAATTAATTTTATTTCGTAACAATATGCATATAAATATTTATTTTTTTTAGGCCTTATATATTTATAGACAAAGCATTAAATAAGGTTCTAGGTTTTTTTTTTTGGTAAACTTTTTAAAGAAAAAATGCACATTATTACTTTTCAGAAAAATTGTGGGTAAAAAGAAATTAATTTTATACTCGTAATATATAATTATTTAATTTATTTGAGGCCTTAAATTTTTATGGACAAAATACTAAATAAGGCTCTAGAATTTTTTTTCTTAAACTTTTTAAAGAATATTTTTAATGCAAATTATTACTTTTGAGTATAAATCATGTGTGAAAATAATTAATTTTATTTCATATAAATATATAAAAATTTTTAGGCCGAAAGTTTTTATAGACAAAATATTAAATAAGGTCTAGTATTTATTTTTTGCTTTAAACATTTTTTAAAATATGTCCAATGCTAATTTTTACTTTTGAGTATTAATTATATATTAGGTAAAAATTTAAATTTGTTATTATATTTTTAAGCGATTGGGGAATATATCCCATAAAAATATGTATTAATATTTTATTATGCATAAATTTACTTAAATCTAAAAGTGTTTTTCATATGCATTTTTTTTAATAATTTTTTTTTTTATTCCAAAAGAGAGAGTTACTGTTTCCGAGAAACTTATTATTATACTTATATTTTATTAATTATTATTTAGTAAATTTATTTTTTATTGGCTAAAGAAAGATTGTAAATAAAATATGAAGCACAAAATAATAAAATTGAATTTAATAAGTACGGAATTACAAGATAAATTTCGTTCCCATCAATTCGAACTTAAGACTACAGAATTGAGAATTTGGGTTTCCTTCAATTTTTTTTTTTATTGGAAATAGCTTAAAGTTTAAGTTCTTTCATAAAATATGAAATATTTATTTCTTTTACATTTTGAAAAGCAGCAAAATGTTGGCAAATGGATCCAACTTTAGTCTCTCGAAATCACTTAAAATTAAAGAATTGAGGATTTGGTTTTCCATCAACATTTTTTACACGAAACAGATTGAAGTTAAACCTCTTATATAAAATATTAAGTATTTATTTGTTTTATGTTTTGAAAATTGGTGAAAAGTTGAGCCAACTTTGGTCTTTATAAATCACTTAAAATTGTAGAATAGATTATTTGGTTTTCCTACAACATTTGTTACACGAAATTGTTTTTTATTTATTTAACATTTGGAAAACGGCAAAAAATTGGCAAAATGAGGATTTGGATTTTCTACAACTTTTGTTTACTTGAATAAGCTTAGAGTTTTATAAAGTATTAAATATTTATTTATTTTAAATTTTAGAAAATGGCAAAAAGTTGGAAAGTCGAACCAATTTTAGTCCTGAAAATCATTTAAAACTGCAGAATTGAGGATTTGGTTTTTCTACAACTTTTTTTTTTTAATGGGAATAGCTTAAAGTTTCATAAAGTATTGAACATTTATTTATTTTACATTTTGTGATTTTTTTAAATTTTTTATTGGTTAGATACCTTGTCTTTAAATAATGTACATATTATTATTTATGTTTTGCTTATTTAAAAAAACTATGCACCTAAAAAAACACCCTTTACCAATGTTCTGCGTCGCCGCATGCAATTTCCACGGGGACACACTTGCAAAGATGGCAGGCAGCACAAATTAGTTTTCATTTTATTTTGTAACCATAAACATAACTTGATTTATTATAAGCCAAGATTTGGCTTGTCACGGCCTAACGCGCCGTGACCACAACAACAAAAACAAAAAACCCCAAAAAGGACAATTTTCAACACTTGAAAGTTATAAATTGTAAATTTTATTTTCACCTTCGACACTCGGACGGACGGATGACAGCCATACCACACCTAACGTGGCTAATCTTAAGTTGACAATCTTAAGATCTATATGCCCAGATATATATGACCAGCTACCGTGTCATGGTATATAGTATATAGTATGGTATATATATGTATTTATATGCATTAACGAGATTTAACTTAGTTAGAAGCAGCCACACACTAACGAAGCCATGCCTGACGTGTTCCTTTCTTTTATTTTAACTCACGCAGGTGCCCAGCAGGCTGACGTCAGCCGAATTGAGGGCGATGGCTCTGCGACAGCAACAGCAAATCGACTCCCAACATCAGCTCTTGGCCACAAAGGAGCAGCGTCTGCGTTTCCTTAAATCGCAAGAGGTGCGCAGCGCCGTGGCTAATGCCGAGGGTGAACGTTTGAGGAGATTGCGGGAACGCGTTGAGGCGCAGGAGTCCAAGCTGCGACGCTTGCGTGCGCTGAGAGGTCAAGTGGACCTACAGAAGACCTACAATGTTACGCTGAGTAAGTATCAAGTGCAGGGCAGCCAAGCAGCTGATGAGTCCAATTGAGCTAAGCGCAGCACAAGCACAAGGGTTAACATGGCCCACAAGCACAACAAGGGTTAATGTAGTGGGAGCATGACGGTGTGCTCAAAGATTTTAGGTTGCTTTTGGGATTAGCCAAAACTGTGCTGAGTGTTGTCAGCGCGGCCTTAACATCTGCATATGGACTCATATCTGGCAAAAGGATTTAATTTATGTATGTGTGCCACTTTGACGTCCTTTTTGGATTGTTGCGTGTTGCAGGCCCTAAGATGTTGGAGATTTATGTTGACGCTTAACAACACGCACACCTTGCCCAACTAAGCCTAGGTAGAGTTTTGGGAAATTAGGTTTGGGGAGGGTCTTTGATAATTAGTTTAGATAGTTAACAAAGGGCGTTGGGTTTCATCTGCGTGTGAATTGGCATACCTCAATTATGTTAATTGCAGCGAAGTTTTCAAGTTTTTGGAATCAATATTTGTGGAACTATTATAGCGCCTTTGGAGTGGGATGTGCGTGCTTAAAAGTCCAGAATTAGGATTTCCAATTTAACTAAAATTCTTGCTATATTCGTAGTACTCAGTTCATTATTGGCTTTAACTAGTTTGAAAAGCCAAAGATTTGCGTTAAACAACTTGGCTGGAATACGTTTCGCTCTGGCTAAAATGAAATTAGCGAATTCCGCTCTACTGCATGGTAGTAAGTCAAAAGCAATTATCTCGTTTGCAATTTACAGTGCTACCATTGCACACTGGGACAGAAGCTAAATCTGCTAAAATCAAATTATAAATTTTAATGTGCTCTGAAGTCAGGTGGGGATTTGGACATAGGGGAAGTTTCGAAGTTTGTTGTATCAGAGCTTGCAAAAGACTGTCAACCCATTTTTCCAACTTTTCGTACACAAAAAAAACCCCGTGTATCTGCGATAGAGTCACTGAAACTAAAGATTGTGGCAAGAGTATCTTTTTCCACGAAAGTGGGGTACACCATTTCTGGCATGCTTCACCCACTCCACCCAAATATCCCACCGCCTTCAACACGGATGTGCTATGTATTCAAAACTAACTTCGTTTTCCAGTGCCAATCGGAAACATTAAGGAGGGCTTTCTTTTATCACTATACAAAGCATATATGCCCAGATCCATGTAGATTGGATTAAAAAAACCTATAGGTCCCTTTAACCCTCGAGCTACCATCTAACTCAAAAGGGTGACCTTGAGCTCTCATTGATCCCATTTTGTGCATATAAGCCGAGTTCAAATTTGTAAGCCCGATCCTAGTGTCTGGAGTGATCAAATGTTCAAAGCCCCCAAATAGTGTGTATAGGAGTACGCCAGGTTATAAGTCGAATTGATGGAAAAAATACCCTTAAAAAAGACCTAATTTAGGGCTCACATACAACAGCCAAAGATTCAGCTCTCTTGTTCTTCTCAGATTGATTGCTACATTTATATCGGAGAGTTTAGTCTGTGGCACATCACCGGTAAGTCCCCTATCCACCTCCAAATCAGGAAACGAAATGGGCGCGAATAGGTATTGCTCTTAGGAACCAAGCAGCATTGTTAGGATGGTACTAGACTAGAATTTCCAAGGAATCAGACGAGTAGCACGCCAGAAAAAATTAGGCGGTGGACTGCCCTTTACTCCTCCCAAGAGGAGTTTTTTTTTCCATTTAGCTCTTCTCCAGGGAGCTAAGGGCTTCAACAAGAACTTTCCACCGGTCTCTGTTTGGCGCAATTTGCTTTGCTGTTTCCCAGCTGATGTTGTGTTGGGACAATTCGTTTAGTATTCGCCAGGTTGCCTTTGGCCTTCCCACTTGTCTGCTTCCTTGGGGGTTCCATTCCCAGGCCATCCTGACTATCCTTTCTCAGAGCATGGCCAATCCAACGCCACTTGCGTGTTCTTATCTGGCTATAGGAACTTTATTAGTGTAGTGCCATAGTTCCGCGTTTGATATCCTGTTGGGCCAGAATATCCCGCATATAATCCTTAGGTACTTGTTGATGAAAGACTGCAGTTTCGACATCATTCCCTGCGGGGCCATCCATGTTTCGCTGCCGTACAACAAAATGGATTTGATGCTTGCATTGAAGATCCTCAGCTTTGTTCTTCTGTTTATTTGCTGGTTTCCCAAGAGGAGTGACAGGAAAAAATAGCCCTTGACAGACATTCCATTTATCGCAATCATATTAACGAAAGACGATAGCAAATAACACGATAACTAATCAACTGGCCAGTCGAAAGGGGGCTAGGAACAGAAGGATTGCCATCGAACCCGAAGTTTTTTAAGAAGCCCGTAGATTTGGAAAACATCAAGCATATAAATTTTTCTACAGTTACCAAAGCCCACTACTTTGCTCTCAACGATCCTGCCAATCAGCTTGTGTTCTCCGCTCAAACCAGATTTTGCTCTAAAATTAGAAAATGACAAAGATAGTAATGAAGCCTGATGAAAGTGAAGTGCCTAACTCCAGTTCAAATATGTCTTGGTACTCAAACCAACTTCACAGATCTATTTTCGAAGTTTACTCCCAAACTTTTGTCAGAAGACAAGATCTTTCAGCTTCCATGCATCCCATGTACTTGAATTAATCGAACGTCTTGTGGGACAGTAAAAGTTAGAGATCTAATATTTTATTAACGGATACGCCTTCAAGGGATCATTCATAAACAACATCATGCTCAAGGGGTAAAGGGGGATCCGGCGAAGCGTCTCAAGACACAAGCTATATGGAAAATCTTTAAAAATATTACCACATATTACGTTATTGTCTCACAACGGGGAGGGACGGGGTCTATTTTGACAAAAATCCGCATCACTTAATTTAAAGATGATCCGTAACAGCAAGCCGATCTCATTCCGTTTCTGTGGACACGAAATAAGCAACTTGCACATTAGAGTCAACTTTTCCAAATTCGTTACACTCATAAAACTTTGAAGATCTTATTAAAACTTCATTAAAAACAGTTAAATAAAAAACTCTCCCACTAAACTGCAAGAATACTCCACTTTCTTTCATTAATTCAGTCTAACCCAAAAATTTAGCATATAGACACAACCGATGACAAAAATTCACGACCCACTGTGCACTTGCTGCGTCTTTTGCCTTATTTGACAAAAAAAACTTTTGCCCTCTTGTTGAGTTATGGGGTTGCCCGTTAAGCTAATCCGTTTATCCTCTTTATGCTTAGGCAATGACTTGGACTCGATACGCGCGCTATTCAGCGAAAAGGAGAAGGAGCTTAGTCTGGCTGTGGCCAAGGTGGAGGCACTGACGCGCCAGCTGGAAGAGCTGCGACGCGACCGCAGATGCCCCGTAAATCTCTTGACGCCCGGCAATAATGGCGCACAACAAGCGCTGCCGCCGCAAGCTTCACGTGAACTGGAAAAACTACGCCGTGAGCTGATGGTAAGCCGCATAGCCCAACAACAACAACGACAAGAACACTGCATCATGAGCTTATTCTCAATCTGTCTCTTCTCTTTTTTCTATTTTTTCACACTTTACAGTATCGCAATCAGTTGTCCCTGCAGCAGGATGCGCGTTTACATATGCAACGTGAGGCCCTGCAACAACGTCAGGCGGAGCTACGCTCTGTGGATCAGCGTATTTATGAGCTACAAACCCGCTTGCAACGTAAAAAGCAGGCCAATATACAAATACAAATAAGCAACAACCAGCAGCAACAACAGCAACAACAACAGGTAAGAGGAAGTGCTCTTGGAGCTTTGGTAGGACTTCCGATTTCGGTTGGTGGGAATCGTGGAATCCGGCGATAGCACCGATTGCAATTCCTTTTAAATTTTACTTGGGACATCTGTTAGAGTGTCTCAAACCTCTCCATAGCAGAGAAGCCTTCGCCCGTCCGACAAGGCAAAACCTCTTTGTTGGATTAAAAACCCCTCAAATAGATTTGTCCAATCTCCCAAAGCAATTTCATTCACTTCACTAATATAGATGGAATCGGGGCATCATCAATGTGCAACACTCTTAACACTTATTATCCTTTCTCTTTCCATACCTGGTGCTCCCGATACCTTTATCAACAGCAGCAACAGTTGCACGTGCAGCCGGCGCAACAGCAGCCACAGCCGCAGAACGTCTTCCAACAAGCGGCTGCGAATCTGTCCAAGCACGGCGGAGTTGCAGCTTTAAAGCAGCAACTGCTGCAGAAGCAAGTTAGCCAGCTGGCTGCAGCTGCTGCAGCCGCCGCTGCCGGCAACATGTCCAACTTTAGCCACAATACTAACCGCGTCACAGAACGCGCTAATGTGGCACGTGGCAATGTGGCCGCCGTGGAACCATTTATACATACGCCACAAAAATCTACCATAACGACCACGGCGAGCTACCTGAATGCGGGCAATATAATGAAGCATGCAGCTGCCACGGCCAATACCAATCAGCAGAATCAGCTGATACAGGATCTGACGCACGTCAAAATGAATCTGGGCAATACAGCAGCGCTGACTTTGGCCAATAATAGCTACTTCAGTGGCAGCAACAGCAACGCAGCAACGGCAGCTTCCGTAGCCAATGCCAGCGAAAGCGATGAGTCCAAATTGGCCAAGAAATTGCTGGCGGTTAAGTCCACAACAAATGAGCCCTCCAGCCAAGCCAAGTCGGAAGCGGAGAGCCGCAAGCAAGCACAATGCGAAGCCATGGGCAGCACAACGCATATCTATGCCGAAGTGGGACCCAAAAAGCGGGATTTGCTAAAGGAGCAGACAGCAGCAGCGGCGGCGGCAGCGGCAGCAGCAGCAGCAGCAGCTTCCACAAGCATAGAAGCCAGCCCGCCCACAGCGCCTAGCAATGCCAGCAAAATTCCCAAAAGCATAAACGCCAGCAGTTCCGCCTCGGCACTAATCAGTAAGCTGAATCAGCAAGCCGCAGCCAAGGATGCACAGCAGGCAAAGGAGGCGCAAAAAAATGAAATTGCCGTCACCAGCGAAACGCTCTCAGAGCGCAACAATGCACAACAGCTGACGGTGCACAGCATGCCGCTGGGTGCAGTTAGCAAATCCGTGGCCATGGCCGTGGCCAATGCGGTCACCGCCAGCAGCAGTAGCACAACTACCCACACAGCGGAGAGCAGCGCGCCGCAGCACAAGCTCAAGCCGAAGCCGCTGCAGGCAGGCAGCTTGGCGGTGCCACCACGCAAGCCCATAAGCAGCGTAGCGCCCACCTCCGTGACCAGCGCCATACCCAAGATGATTACCAGCCCGAAGGTAAATCGTGTGGCCCCCAATATGGTGGCAGCCAGCAGCACAGTGGATCCGCGTCCAGCTTTGCCGCCTAAGCCCAGCAAAATGTCACCCAACGAACAGCAGCAGCAACAGCAGCAGCAGCAGTCCAGTGGGCAAAGTGCAGTCCCACGTAAGCCGGAGGCTCAGTCCCAGAATGTTAATGATAACATGCCCCTAACCATACGCAAGCAGCCCTTGACCATACGCAAGCAGCCCATGTGCGAGCAGCCGCGTCTTAAGTCCAGTCAAGCACAAGCTCAAACGCAACCCTCCAGCGGCAGTAATGGAGTGACGAACAAGCCCAGTCTGGGCATGCCCACTGCACGCAAGACGGAGTTGTCACTATTTAACAACAGCAGTGCAGTGCCAGCACCGAAAGAGTCCTTGCCAGAGCCGACCAAGAGCACAACAGATGAAACAGCGCCGCAGTATTCCCCCATAGGACAGCAATCACCTAATAGCAACTCCCAGTCCGGCTCCAGCGTGGATGAGACAGATCGCATTACGCAAAACAGTGAAGCATCGAGTGCGAGCAGCGGTGAGCTGGTGAAGGAGCGTCTACGTGGCAGCGGCAGTGGACCCAAACCAAAGCTGGCACGCCGGGTTAGCTTTGATCCGCTGGCGCTTCTGTTGGATGCCAGTCTGGAAGGGGAATTGGAATTGGTAAAGAAGACCGCCATGCAGGTAGCCAATCCCAGTGCGGCCAATGATGAAGGCATTACCGCACTGCATAATGCCATCTGTGCAGGGCACTTCGATATTGTCAAGTAAGTCGGGTTGGGTGTAACCCCATGGGAGTCTAATCTTATACTAATAAATTGCTTTACTTTCCCTTAGATTCCTACTCGAGTTCGGCTGCGATGTGAATGCGCAGGATTCGGATGGCTGGACGCCGCTGCATTGTGCCGCAAGCTGCAATAATCTAAATATGGTTAAATTTCTGGTGGAGAATGGCGCCTGTTTGTTTGCCTCAACGCTGTCGGATCATGAGACGCCTGCGGAGAAGTGTGAGGAGGATGAGGAGGGCTTTGATGGCTGTTCTGAGTATCTATACAGTAAGTAGTCATACCTAATCCCTAATATTCTAAGCGGAAGACTGGGAAAAGAACTTGTTCCCCGACTTTTGGGAATGCTTCTAACTGATAATTCTTATTCATCTCCTACCAGGCATACAAGAGAAGCTTGGAATTTTAAACAATGGAGATGTTTACGCTGTCTTCTCTTACGAAGCGCAAAACAATGACGAGTTGACCTTCCAAGTTAACGAACCGCTGATCATCTTACGAAAAGGTGACGATGCGGAAAGTGAATGGTGGTGGGCACGTAATGCAGCCAAAGATGAGGGCTACGTGCCAAGAAATCTGCTAGGTGTAAGTACAGCAAGTTGGCAATAAGTGTGGCCAAAACTAATCAATATCTCGTTTTCTTAGTTATATCCCCGGGTTCCACCGCAGTCGCCGCATTACAGTGATTAGCAGTTAATACGCTTCACCATATTGAAACGAAAGGCTGGCCAATTGGTACAGAAACGTTATATATCCAAGTATATATAAGATTAATTCTGTGCCGAGCGAATGCAGCGCACTAGTTGTGAATTATAAGCACACACACAATTCGATAGAAAGTTTTAGTTCTTTTCTTATTTACTTTTTGTTTGAAAAGCGATTTGATGAAAAGAAACACTTGCACTTAAGTACATAATGGGTGAGAATAAGTGAAACGGAAGACAATTTTAAATCGATAACTTTGAGGTTAAGGATTTTTTCATAAGAGAAAAGGAAAAGCGACCAGATTTAACTTGTTAAATTTTTGGCCAAATGCTTGTCTATCAAAATATCGATAACTGCATTTTGAAGAACTTTCTTTAACAAGTTATGCAATGTACAAAAATTTTAATTATTAAAAAAATATTTTGCCAATTTGAAAATGTTGCAAAATTCCGATAATTTATTATGTGATCGATAACTAAGTATATGGTTAGACTTTTATTAAATCTAGTAAAATAAATTTAAAGAGGAATATTTGCATAAATATTTATTAAAAAATTGCATTAAAAAAATAACTTCGATAATTATTAATGTTGAGCGACGTCGAGAATTCATTTTATTTTTTAAATTACAAACAAAAAAATTCCTTTTGGATCGACTTTTATTAAATCTGGTAAAATAAATTTAAAGAGGGATATTTATATAATTATTTGTTTTAAAGCATTATTATAAAAAATTTCTTCAATCCTTCGTATTTTTGAGCCACGTTGAGAACCTATTTTAATTTTAAAATTATAAAAACAAATTTATATGTATGCATATAAAAAATATCCCCTAAATCCAATTAAATAGGTATTTTTTTAAAATTCCATGTTTTTGTTTTATAGAAAATTTAAATAAAAAAAAAAAATTATTGGATCCTAATGTAAGTTAAATCCCGTCAAAGAATTGGGATATTTCATTTATTTACTCTTGGCCACCAAAAATTAAATAGAATTGGGATTTTTTCTTCTCTTTTATACAAACCCTTTTTTTGATACTAATGAAAGCAAAATCCCTTCAAAGAATTAGAATATTTCATTTATTTACTCTACTTTTTAAAAACAATTTTTTTGGATGCCAACGTAAGATAAATCCTGTCAAAGAACTAGGAAATTTCATTTATTTACTCTATACAAACTTTTTTTTTTAATTTCACATTATTGTAGTCAGCAAAATTTTTTTTAATTCAAATTTTGAAAGTTCGATTAAATATAATTTTCAAATTGATATTTTTGAGTTAAACAAAATTTTTTTAATCCAAATTTTTTATACGATCAGGATTTCGGGAAATTAATTTTTTTAAAAGTAGGTACTTGTATAAGTCTTACATTTGAGGAAAGAAATGAAAATCCTTTAAATTTTCTTTTCAAAATTTTTGTAATAAACAACAATTTTTTTATTCCAAGTTTTTTATAATATCCCGATTTCGGGAAATTCATATATTAATATCCTGTTTTGGGAAATTTGTATTTAAATAAAATTTTGACTTCTATAAGTCTTACATTTTCAAAAAAGAAAAGAGAATCATTTAAATTCTCGATTTCACATTTTTGTAGTAAATAATATTTTTTTGATATTTTTAATAAGATTCCGATTTTTGGGAAATTTGTATTTTAAAAAAGTTGGAATTGTATAAAACATACATTTTCAAGAGAGGAAAGAAAATCCTTTAAATTTCAAATAATTGTGGTAAACCATATTTTATTTAATCCAAATTTTTTATAAGATCCCGATTTTAGGAAATTTATATATAAATAAAATTGGGACTTGTATAAATCTTAACTTTTTAAGAAAGAAAAGAAAATCCTTTAAATTTTCAATTTCTAATTTTTGTAGCAAACAAAATTTTTTTAATACTCTCTTTTTATAAGTCCCGATTTTGGGAAATTTATATTTAAATAAAATTTGGGCTTGTGTAAATCTAATATTTTCAAGCAGGAAAAAAAGTTCTTTAAATGTTCAGTTTCAAATTTTTTTAGTAAACAATATTTTTTTAATTAAATTTTTATACGATCAGGATTTTGGCAAATTTATTTTTTTAAAAATAGGTACTTGTATATATCTTACATTTGAGGAAAGAAATGAAAATCCTTTAAATTTTCTATTCAAAATTTTTGTAATAAACAACAATTTTTTTAAACCAAGTTTTTTATAATATCCCGATATCCATATATTAATAAGATTGGGAACTGTATAAATATTAAATTTTCCATTTCATATTATTTTAGTAAACAACATTTTTGTAATACTCTTTTTTTATAATATCCCCATTTCGGGAAATTCATATATTAATAAAATTGGGACCTGTATAAATATTAAACTTTCAAGAAAGAAAAGAAAATCCTTTAAATTTTCCATTTCATATTATTTTATTGTAGTAAACAACATGTTTGTAATACTCTTTTTTTATGAGTTACCGATTTTGGGAAATTTATATTTAAATAAAATTTGGGCTTGTGTAAATCTTACATTTTCAAGCAATAAAAAAATTCTTTAAATGTTCAGTTTAAAATTTGTTCAGTAAACAATATTCTTTTAGTAAAATTTTTTATACGATTAGAATTTTGGAAAATTTGTCTTACGTTTTTAAGGAAGAAAATGAAATTTTTAAATATATTTTTTTTAAATCAAAATCAACTAGCAATTTCAATTTAAAAATAAATAAAAAATATGGATTTAAAAATTAAAAAATTACGGAAATGAAAAAAAGTCTACCACAAAATTGCATTCAAAAAAATTTATATTTTTATTTATTTACTTTGTTTTAATTTTCAAATTTTTAAATTGCTCAAATAATACCAACGCTCAAATATCATCCTTTTAAATAAATATTTAATTATATTTTTTTTATATACAATACATATTTACCATTTTTAAAATAATCAATCTGTATATTCAGTAATCGATAACATGATAAATAATCGAAATTTGGCAAAATATTAAAAAGGTCTTTCCTTTATCACTTATGAAGAAATAATTAACACCGAAACTATCAATTGCAAAATTGCTTCCGTTTCAAATATTTTCGCCCAACTAAACACACATGCATACGCACACACACATGCACATAAACGCACACACTCACACACAAACACACAACTAGTGTGGCCATAAATATGCATACTAATACTAATACGTTGGTTTGTGTATGTAAGATACAAATCACAGATAGAAATTGAACTCGCTTTATCCATACCCACCATAGTATGGCAAAATGCTTGTGTGCCTAAAATTGAAATCCATTAAGCCTTTATCCCTAAGGACTCGACCAATAATCGTGTAACGAATAGCCAGCCAACTTTGGCACAAACTGCATAAATATCTAAAACTAATAAATCACGTTTGTGCACAGAGTTGCATTTAAATTATCGAAATTCGTATGCAGAATTTCTATTTGGAATAATTGTAATAATAATTGTACGCCATGCCCTTGCTTTTGCCTAAGTACTTACTTATATATATAAAGTACACATAATCTACATATATACATATATATAACGAGCTAATAGGATAAATAATATCAAGAGATGCATAAATGCAAACAAAAGCAAAAGTTAGTTAGTTTGCAAAAATCGAATCAAAATAATTGTGCAAAATAAGCAACTAAATAAATTATAATTAAGCTTGTAACTAAATATTTTATGTGATTTTTGTAAAAATGACAAAAATAATTTAATTGTGTTTCATTTATAATTAAATTTATTAATTGAGATGAATGGCAACATACCATAAAATAATTGTAATCATTTATATATTGTATATGTATATATATATGTATAAAGAAAACTGTTTAAAACTATAATAGAGTTAAAAAATTTAAATAACAAATAAGTGCATAAAAATATATTTGCAAATTGAACTTTAATTAAATGTTTGTTTACTCTCTTATTGGAAGTGACTCTCTTCTAATATCTTTCAGCTGCCCAAAAAGAAGTAAAACTGCCGCTAAGTCTGTTTACCGTTGAAACAGCTGTTGCCAAAGCCAACATTAAAATATTCTAATTTTATTCTCTTTAGCAGACTCTCTTTTGAGGCTCTCTTTGAAAGACTCTCTTCTCAAAGCGAATCAGTAAGAGCTTAGCAACAACAAGCGTTGAGACTGACTGGGTCAGTGTTATTGTTTATTCAACAACAGAGATCAGTAGCTTAGCGCAGCTTCAACTATTCAAATCGCAAATCGGAAAACGAAAAAAACAACAAACTAACGGTGACTTGTATATTTTTTAACTACGCTTTAAAAATTATTAAAAGTGTAAACAAAAATGAACTAAGTGATTTAAGCTTATTATGCATTTAGCACAAAGTTGTGCAGTGTTTAGGTTCTCAATAGTAGCATATATCGTGAAGTGCTTATATTTATTTCATAAAAAATCTAGTCATCCGTCTGTATGAACATTTAGATTTTGGAGACTAGAGATACAAAATTTTATCAACTGGTGCGCATAACTTAAAAAAATATTGAGTCGGCGTGAATAAATTTGGTAAGTTCTAAAATTGACTTAATTGATTAATGACACTAGTTTACAAATTTAAAAAATTGTACAACGTGTTTCAATCGCTCCCATAGTAAAATGGCATGCTAAAACCAAAAAAGCAGTCAACATATTTTTTCATTAAACAGGTTACTAGATAATGCGATAAAACCTTTTTTCGAAATTGAAAAATAAAGGCTTTCAATATTTCTTAACTGTAGATAATTTGTAAACCAGTGTAATCCATCGAAGGGTCATCGAGTGAACCTTCGTGTAAAGTATTTTTATACCCTGTACGGTATGGTACCAAGGGTATATTAAGTTTATGCAAGCCGAAAATGTATGTAACATATAGAAGGAGACGTCGGAGACACCCCAAAGTTATCTAAAATATGATCAGGGTGAATAGAGAAGTCGATATACCCATGTCCGTCTGTCCGTGTGAACGCCTAGATCTCAGAGATGGTAAGAGCTAGAGTTACCAAACTTTCACATTAGATCCTATATTATTCCATAGGAGGCAAGTTTATTTTATTTTTTTGATATCGGGGATAAATTATATAGCTCCCATGGGGGTGTTTGAGACGACCTCGACAAAAAAAAGGCGTTTTAGATGAATAATTCGTTTGTTTATGAAGATATCGTAACCAAATTTGGTATTCGAAAGTTTTTTATAGTTCCCAATCACTGTACCAAATTTGATCGAAATCGGTTGACTATATCATATAGCTTCCATAGAACCGATCGGCCAAAATAACTTTTTTAAAGTAAAATTCGATATATTTCGTTTTTTAATAAAGATATCGTAACCAGATTTGGCGTTTGCCACTTAAGCAATGTGCCAAATTTAAACAAAATCGGTTGACTATATCATATAGCTCCCATAGGTCCGATCTTCCAAAAAATCGATTTTTTAACAAAATTTGTTGTGTTTCGTTTGTTTGTTAAGATATTGGGACCAAATTTGACATTCGTGAGTATTTTGTAGTTCCTAAGCACTGTACCAAATTTAATCCAAATCGTTTGACTAGATCATATAGCTCCCATAGGACCAATCGGTCCAAAAACACGTTTTTTATACAAAATTCGATGTGTTTTGTTTGTTTGTAAAGATATTTGAAATAAATTTGGCATTCAGATCTTTTTTAAGGTATTTAAGCACTGTGTCAAATATTATAGAAATCGGTGGATTATATCATATAGCTCCCATAGGAACGATCGGTCAAAAAAAAAATTTTTGCTAAAAATTCTTCTGTTTTTGGTTTTTTGTGAAGAAATCGGACTTTATTACAAGCTAGTGGTACAGGGTATCCTAAAGTCGTCCGCGCCCGACTTTACGTCCGCCATTTTTTTGTAATAGCATTATAAATTAAAACCGTAAAATAAATTGAATTATAATTATACAAAAAAAAAATTAAATAAATCCAATGAAAACTTTTTTAGAAAGAATATTCAGAAAACATTTTTTCAAGAATCAAGAACTGACTCACTTTTTTTGCTATACAAATTTTTTGTAATAAATATTTTTTTCGAGCTAGTTCAAGTCCAACAAATATTAATTCTAGGCCATAATTTTTGCGCCTTCTCTTTTGGTAAAATAAAAAATTCGAAACTTTATAAAATCAAATCTTTCTTAAAGCAACTTAGGAAATCCACAAATTCAAATGCGTTCCTTTAATTTTCCTAATTTGGCCTCATCTTTTGCCTATTTTACTGTTATAGTTCAAAGTTTAAAACTTCAGTACTAAGTTTTTGTCTATATCTTCAACTTAAGAAAACTCAAAGACAAGATATATACTACTGTGTCCAAAAAGTAAGAAACTTTTTTTTTTTGAGAACTATTCATTTATTCATCCAAATGTAATTCGTCTCCTTTAAAGAAATCCCATCCTGTCAAAATGCACTTATACAAAATTTTTCCCAATCCTTCACGCATGCTAAAAATTCATTGTCAGGGATGACCACATTAAATATATTCAAAATGGTATCCCCGAGTGGTTATTTGAGTTAAGGGAATTTCCGGAAGTCGCACGGTGCTAAATTATCGTATTTATATGTCCTATGTCAAAACAATAGGGATTTCGTTTCTGCGAAAAAGGTCTCACAGCATCAATTCAATGTTTTTCCATGTATTTCAAAAAATTTGTTGGTTTCAATACCAGTGCAGATTTTACATGTGACATGATACCATAACTTGTAAGTACTCAAAAAACTTAGGTGTAATTTTTTGGTAAGCTCATAAGATAGATTATCATTTACCCTATCGGTATATCTAAATCTTATCTTCAAACATGGGCGTAAGCATTGAAAATTCGATGTCTTTGACCGACTTTTCAAAAAACTCTCACTCGTCTTGAAAAATTGCAATAAGTATCTAGATTAATTTATTTTGTACTCATAAACACATTGGAGGTAAAAAAATGAATACATTAAAACAACACAAATTTATTTATTTGTAGTGAATCCATAACTGACTATGTCTCAGATCAACGTAAAGGCTTAAGGTATTGAAATCATCACGCAAGTTCTATATTTCGTTATTTCTGAAATACTATATATGTTACATCAACTCCTTTATTGCTTTATGCCAATGTCTTTGCAAAAATCCGAGTATAGGGCTTATTTTTGTACTTAATTGTTTTTAAGCTGACGGCTTTTACTCCACCGGTTGCTCGTCCCCTCCCTGCTTATAACTCTTAATGATGTTCGAGTGCCGACTGTCATTATCCAAATACTTTTGCCAATATGGTCCTTTAATATTAATGACTACTGGAGGATTATCTTTACAAGCGTCTACCAGCTCATGCATATGATTGATGAGCTCATCGTTATGTTCCTTTTGCTTGTATATCCTTGGCGCTGCAGCCCCAAAAATGAGATTGCTTAACTTGGCCACGAACTCATTGTGCACTTCATAGAACTCTTTCTGAGCCTCATCTATCATGGAGTTGACCATTTGATCTGCCTTCGCTTTCCAATCGATACATTTGCCCTCGTTGTTTGATTTGGTATCTTGAGTTTCTTTGGACATGCTTCACTAATTATTTATTGACATAAAATATTAAAACTAAATAATAAATAAAACTCTGAATTTTACATAATGCTCGAAAATAAAAAATAAAAGCCTACTGAGCTTTATATGTGATAGGAATCCTTTTTGATTTTGAGCCGCTAAATCCGAATAAAAAAGGCTCTAAATATCTTGTGTTTTCGAGGATTTTTGATCTGAGATAATCGCCAAAATATGTATCTCATTTTATGGGAGTACGTTTAGATTCTCTAGTTTAACACCAACATTAAGAAAAGTTAAGAAAGTCAATCATAAAAATTGTATAAACCCCTTTTTATAAGTTCTTGGGTTTGCAAAATCTGAGTCCAAGCTCCAAAAAAAACTAATATTTAAGGTTTCTGAGATAATCTCATTCAATGGGAGTACAATTAGATTGCCTAGTTAACATCCATATAAATAAAAGTAATTAAGAAAGTCATTATTAAAATTTGATATTCGTAAATATGAGTCCCACTTAAATATAATTATAGATATCATTCTTTTTTTTTATTTTTGGCACCATAAATTGTTTCAAAATGTCAAATTAAGTTAAGACAAACATGACCAATTATAATTTATGCCGCATTCTTTATATTAGTATAAAATGATAGGTTCAAATTAATTTTAATTATGTACATATATTATATAACACGTGTATGTAAGATTTTTCTAATTTCGTGCGTTTTCGATTCTTTTTTGTCTTTCTTATACAATTAATCTTTTTTTTGTTAGAACCATATGTTTATATGTAGAAAACTCAAGGTTAGACCGGTTGGTTGCGTGACTGCACTTTTATATATCCATCCATACTTAATCGTTCACTATATTATACTCATTTATAAACAAAATAATAACAAGGTATTCATTTGAGGCTCTTGAGAAGAAGAGCACGAAAATAAAACAATAGATGTGATAACTCTTATGTAAATTCAAAGAGTTCACTGCATAAGCTCATAAGAGAATACCTCTAATTAAAATAAATTTCTTAGTATGAAATCACATACAAATTATTCTATAAGAGCTGTCATCTGATTTTTAATACGTTATAGTTTTAAGTTGTCACGAGGGCTTTTAAAAAGTTCCCAAAATTATTTTGTAATTAATGAATGTAATGAAAATTATCATATTTTTTGAAATGTGCATATATGTACGATGAGAATGACAAAGTGGTTCAGGTTTGTTATACACAACATCCAATAAATGGCGGCCGAAGTCGTCGAAATTCGTTGTTTCGCGTGTTTTTGAGTAACTCGTGACCAAATCGTGATTTTGTGACTTGAACCCTATTGAGAACATGTGGGGGTACCTGTCCCGTCACGTCTGTGCTGGCGGACGCAAATTTAAGACGGTGCAGGAGCTGCGTAGGAATATTTTTAGATTTTCCGAAGTTTTTCGATGCCAACTCAAATTATTGAGCTTATGAATAAGTCGGAAAGCTGGACTCACTATTAACTCAGTAATTTTCCCTTCTTTTTTTACAAAACATTTTTTTTTGACTATTTAGAATAATTTTTTAGGTTATTCGGAATAAATGAAAGCGTTAAATATTATTTGAGGAATAAATGCCTTTTAAATAACTTAGAATCTAATATTTGTACATAAAAATAAGTGTATGCAAATGAATTTCGGGGAGTGCATCTCGCAAGCATTGTATCAAATTTGATCAAAATCGGTTGCATATATCATTAGCGCCCATAAGGCCGAACGGTCAAAATATGTTATTTTTTTTTAAGCTAATTCGTTTCGATTCCTTTGTGTCTGAAAGCCTAACCGAATTTATGCAATGGGTGTTAATTTAATATGATCGGGATTTCCGAAACGGATATCTCTGAAATCAGTTGTCCCTTTTGACAAATTTAAATTTCTTTTTATTCAGTAGGGACTAATAATTCATCATGGTAAGATTTACAGAACAAGAACGTCTTCAAATCTTCGTGTTTTATTATCAAAATTATTGTTCTATTGTAAAAACTTACAAAGCTCTTCGTACAATTTATGGACCGAGTAATTGTCCATTTGAGGACATTACATTAATTGTTTTTGTTGTATTTAAGCTTGAAATCAGGTCATACTTAAGAAAACACCCTTTATATGCATATTTGGGAATTTTTGAGCAATATGCCTCATTTTGCATGTGATATAGGCAACCGATTTTGATTAAATCTAATAATCCTTTGAATGCCAAATTATATAATTCTTTATAAACAATCGAATTATTCATCTATAACTTTTGATTTTTAAAGCAAGTTGACATTTTTCACTTTTTACAAAAATTCCTTTTATTTATTCTTTCTTCGATCAATCATTTTTTCGTTATCAATTGATCTTTATGAGCCATGATAAATACGGTATTAATTTTTTTTTTAATTTTTAAATTTACGTTCGAAATTAAATTTTTTCAAAACCAAAAAATCACGATAAATATCAAAAAAAAAAAGTATTCAAATTTTGTTGTAACTTTTAAGTGTACGTTCAAATTAAAATTTTTTTCCAAACTATGCTCGACAATTTTATATGAAAGCATAAATAGCGTTCAAACCGTAAGTTTGACCAAAATAAATTCCAGTTGTATTCGATAGGTTATTGAATTATCTAAAGTTTAGTAAAAAGTTATCAAAATCAGTTTAGTAGAACCAGAGATATTTGCTTTTAAGCAAAGACACGCTTTTTTTAATATTGACAAAATGTTTTTTTCAAAATTTTTCTAAGTCCGTAAAGTGCAAAAGTTTTTCGACTCCTTTTTCGGGTTTAGCCTGCTATTTCACTACTCAAATGAAAAAAAATGTTCGGGATACCAACATTATTTAAAATTTATAAAATAGTATAATTAATTTCAGAGCTTAACAAATTTATTCGTGTCGACTCTTTTTTTAATTATTATTTAGATAGACTTTTTAAACCTTAATTTGTTTATTGGGTAAAAGTTGTGAAAAATTATGTAAACAATACAGTCAAAAACGGAAAAAGTAAAAATTTTCGGATCATCTTTCAATTTTAGCATTTTATGCAGATAAAAAATATATTTAGATACAGGGAATGTAAAGAGTAAACAAGTTTCGGTGCCCACCAAAAAGTTTTCATAATTTTTAACCTATAGAAAGCATTACAGCAACTTGCTATAATGATTCTTAATAAAATTAAACTGCTGCCGCTCTTGTACTGCTTCCTTGCCATATATCGGATGCCACAGCCTGTGGAATCTGCCAAAATTTTAGCTGTTTATGCATTTCCAGGTAAGTTTATTTAAAAATTAAAAATTTACACCTAGGTAATTTCATCATATTTTAAGGTAAAAGTCACTACCAGATGCACACGGCCTTAATAAAAGAACTTATAGCCAGTGGACATCAGGTTACCATGATAGCTGCTTTTACGCTAGCTGCCGAAAAACTGGGTAGTAACTATACCGAAATACTGATAGATCCTGTCTATGATTTCTGGCATGATGGTTGGTACTAATTAAATGAATAAGAGAGAAACTTACTGGCTATTAACTTGCAGTTAAGCTCAACTTTGGCGCTGAGCATCTCTTTGAGCTAACCCGCATGACCAACTATGATTTCCTACAAATGCTCGAGATTATTGGCCTAAAGACCACCGAGCATGCACTGCGTCAGCCCAAGGTTCAGGAACTTATACACGCACAGCATACTGAAGGAGTATTTGACATACTTCTGGCTGAGCAATTCTATCAGGAGGCATTCCTAGCACTGGCCTACAAATATCAGCTACCCATTGTAACCACCAGCACCTTGGGCTACGAGAATCATATGAGTCAAATGATGGGTCTCATCTCGCCCTGGTCTTTTGTGCCACATGGTTTTTTGCCCTACACCGATCGCATGGACTTCTGGCAGCGCCTCAAAAATAGCTACGTTTCTTTATATGAGGACAATGATCGTCTGTATAATTACTTTCCCAAAATGGATGCCATAACCACAAAATATTTCGGCGAAGTATTGCGTAGGTGCTTGACTAAGTGCTCCCCATAAATTACATTTAATTAAATGCTTACAGCCAATGTACCAAAGGTTAAGGCTATGGAGCGCCAAATCTCGGTTATGTTGTTGAACAGTCACGCGCCACTGACCACAGCACGTCCCACAGTGGACGCCATGGTGCCCATAGGCGGCATGCATATTTATCCACCCAAAGCGCTGCCCGAACCAATGCAAAGTTTTCTAAATGCGGCAACAGATGGCGCCATATTCTTCAGCTTGGGTGAGCATTTAAAGGGGGTTTGTTGTCAAAGCTTTAACGACAACCCCCTAACATTCTAGGCAGCAATGTGCAAAGCAAGGACATGCCCAAGGACAAGCTCAAATTGTTTCTGGAAGTCTTTGGCTCACTGAAGCAGCGTGTGATTTGGAAATTCGAAGATGATAGTATTCCAAATTTGCCGCCCAATGTGCTGATCAGAAAATGGTTGCCACAGGCGGACATCTTAGCACATCCCAATGTTAAGGCTTTTATCACTCATGGAGGACTATTTGGCACACAGGAGGGGGTACACTATGCTGTGCCCATGTTGGGCATACCCTTTTATTGCGATCAGGTAAGTTGGCAGCCTAATTTCCTGAAGTGCTTAAAAATTATTGATCCTTCCTTCAGCATCTCAACATGAATAAGGCTGTTTTGGGTGGCTATGCTATAAGTCTGCACTTTCAATCTATAACGCAGGATATACTTAAGGATTCGCTGCTGCAGCTCATCTATAATGCGACATATAGAGATAATATAGAGCGTGTTTCGAATATCTTTCATGATCGACCCATCAGTGCGCGTAAGACCGCCGTTTATTGGATAGAGTATGTCATACGCCATAAAGGTGCTCCCCATATGCGCTCTGCCGGATTAGATCTCAACTGGTATCAGTTCTATTTGCTGGATGTTATTGCATTTGTAGCTGCTATCATTTTAAGCGGCTTAATATTGATTTATCTGCTAATTAGGTTGTTAATCGGACGTTCTAAAAACAACGGCGTTGTTAAGAAAAAACGTCATTGATAATTTTTATGAGTTCTAAACTTGTTGTATAGTCAAAACTTGTATTAATAAACTTGTGTCTTGAATTTCACAATATTATCGATACTAAACTTTCCTAATTATTTTAACAGTCACAAGAATCGGTACGGAACAGATGAGCCGAATAACACAATCCATTTTGAAGCCATAAGAACACTAAAAATATATTTTAAAACATTTCTTGCTTACAATTCACAACTGGTTTAAACGGAACATCAATAATCTTGTCAGTAGATTGTAACCAAAATACGAAAAGTGTTTTTAGTGGGATGTTGTTTACAATGCGCTTCAGACAAAACACAGTTTTGTGATTTGTATATAAGAACCATATATTTGTTAATTTATAAATATTTGCAAAAAAAAAAGGGAAAGTATTTTATATATTTAAATTAATAGAATAATCTTATAAGGGAGCACTTATAATACGAATTTATAAGTTTAAGGAAAACCTAAATCTCTTATCTTTTTCCAATAAATTATTTTGTTTCACAATGCATTTCGTCACGATGACTTTGAAACTATAACATAAAACTAAAGGTTTTCAGAAAATTTACAAAGTCACCATAAATAGTTTTATTTTTATATATACAGTAAGTGCTATTAATTATAGTTTAATCATTTGTACCGATTGTTAAGCGGCTTGCGCTTAAAAAGATTACGAACTGACAAATTAATTAATTTATAGGTTAGCAACAAAACTTAAAATTCTCACAATAGGAATTAAAATTTTCAAACTGGCAGTAAAAGTTCTCTTTGGAACCAAACGAAAAACTTTAGTACGGGAATTTGTTGGATTACAGACCATGGAGAACACACAGCGTTAACCAAAGATTTAGGACTGCAGAAGACTGTTTGGAAGACATCTGCGACTTACACCACCTTGCCCAATGTGACCACCATCAACTGAGGGTAACATCGCCCTGGTCTTTTGTACCACATGACCTTGTTCCCTACAACGTTCGCAGGGGATTCACTAATAGAATCTCTAATTAGACTCTAAGTCTAATCCAGTGTTGGACAACAAACATATTTCAGTAAGAGTCAGCAGATGAGAGAATAAAGTGTCACACTTCCCCTCTGCCTATGTCGACTGAGCTCCGGCAGAATTTTGTGCTCTCTCCACGGCTGCTATAAACATTAAGACATTGCACAACTTTGCTCTAGGACTGGGATCGATTGTTCAAGTACTATTCCAAAATGGAATGCAAAACAGTAGCATTATTTTTTTTCAATGAAATGTTAACAGCCTGCGTACCAAAGGTTAAGGTTATGCACCAACAAATCTCGGTTATGTTGCTCAACAGTCACGTGCCACCAACCACAGCACGTCCCACAGTGGAGGCCATGGAGTCCATTGATGGCTTGCATATTTACCCACCCAAAGTTTCCCAAATTTGGCAACAGATGGCGGCATATTCGTCAATATGGGTAAGCATTTATTGGCCATTTAATAAACTATGCTCTCACGGCACTTATTATCACTCTAGGCAGCCATGTGCAAAGCAAGGACATGCCCAAGGACAAACTGCAAATATTTCTTGAAGTCTTTGGCTCACTAAAGCAGCGAAAATTTAAAGATGACGGCATTCCAAATTAGCTGCCCAATGTACTGATCAGAGAGTAATTACCACAGGCGGACATTCTGGTGTATACCAATATCAAGAATTTTATTGCTCAAAGCGGTCTATTTGCCATACAGGAATATCTTTACTAAGCTGTGCCCATGTTTGGTATATTACCTTGATAAAACATTTACTTCACAAATGTGGCAACTTGAGAAAAAACAAAAGAGACATCACATCGGTTCATGGAGAACGTCAGACGATGACTGTTCCTGGATTTTTGATGAAGGTCGTATACTTCTAATGCGCTCAGGTAAGTTACTTACAGTGCAAATTAACTATTTTCATTCAGAAACTCAACTTGAATGAGGAGTTATTTTTGGGTGACTTTACTATATATTATTATTCTGGACTCCTAAGTGGAGCACAGAGCCTCAAATTTTTATTTGGTTACATTCATCGTGTTGTCGTTATAACATGAAATTAGCACCTTCAAATCCTCTGTGTCGCTGCCGTAGCATAGGGTAGGGGATTGACCAATAATTGTTGGGTACGCCTTGGAGACATGTTTCCATTACTGTCTAGTTCCATGTTATTCTGACATCTTTTATGAGAATCAATGAGTGATGGGTTCAAGGATTATTTACTTAGAAGCCGCCCCTGATATGGGGAAGCACACTCTTACTTGATGGCAATTTGGCTGCCAAAAAGGTATCAGGGTTTGTTGTAGACTGCTCTTATCTGTAGGACTTTTCCTTGACCTTACCGGCATGGGTGGCACTACCGATTGGTACCGCCGGCATTGCTCTTGGATTCATCGCCCCTAATGAGCCTCCTCACCACGACAAGGTGGCAATCCCCAAGAAGACTCTATAGTCTATACTATTCCATAACCAAAAAAAAAAAAATTAAATATTCATTGCTGGAGCTTATCTACCTATAGAGACAATATAAAACATTTTTCAAACATCTTTCAAAATTGAACCCTATGTGTCATCTATTGTATAGAGTATATCCTACGTCACAAGGGTGCTCCCCACATGCGGTCTGCTTATCTAGTATTCAGCTAGTATACTCATAACATGTTAATCGGACGTTCTAAAGAGGTTATTAAGAGAACACCACAATTAAACCTTTGTTTTTCAAAAGTGAAAAACAGTTGAAGTTGCTAACTGTGCTGTCACATAACAAATTTCTAATTTTACATTTACCTAAACTTATCTCTAAAATTAAAAACAAAAATGATAATAATTATCTTAAAACTTGAACCTTCCTCACTAAAATGTTAGATATTAAAATTGTTTGTGTGAATAAAATATACATATAGTATATTTATACACCTATGCACATAATCTAATCATTTATTATAATCAGATGTTGACTTCTATTCCACTAGTTCTCCAAACTCGAAGTCACGAAAGTAAACATGTCTAAAATATTAAGTCTAGTGAACGTCTAACTAACTAGAGTTCAGTCGTATTTTAGCAACGAGAACAGCAGGTTCTTCCAACGGCACGGAAAATGGTTGGTGATATTTTTAAAAATAAATAAAGTCAATTAATGTCAATTCAATTAATATTTATAAGAGATGATTTTGATTTATCTTGAACTCGAGAGCTGAGTGGATGTTACTATGTAGAAGTGCTTCATTTTACTGTGTTGTATTTAGCAAAATTGTGAAATTCAAAACATAAGTGGATCGTTAAATATAATGTTAGCGTTTGCCAGAGTTTTCCGGGCTGTACTCTGTCAATAATATTAAACTTAATCACTACCAATAATAGTTCCGCCTCTGGCTGCTTTAAGTTCATTCACCTATGCTATGTTTACACTGCTTCAGATTGTGCGAATGTGCCCTTTGGCCTAATCATGCCATAGGTGATCTCAGCAATATTTTTTTACATTGACGTAATAAAAAGTTTCTAATAAATAATAATAACAATATAATTTTGTGTAAAAATTTTTGCTGAGTTATTGTTACTGTGCTTATTGTTAATGTATGAAAAAAGACAATCAATTATTTCGTCAAGAAAAAAAGTGTCGAGCGGGAACCAAGTTCACAAACCATAAAAATGGAATAACCTTTACGCCTCTCACAAACAAACAAAAAATGCCATTTACTTGAAATTTGGTACAGATGTTCGGGAAGAGTGTACCAACACAATAAAACAAAAAAAAATCGATAATCGAAAATACGTTGCCCGCTAAATTGCTTAAGTTGCCTTACTTTTTGAACACACCTCGTAACAGTCTATAAACCATTAAACACTTTGTCAAAAAAACTTTATCAAAGCACTAGCCCAACGTGTGGCAAAAAAAAACTTAGAACCATTAATAATTAGATAGTTAGTTCATAAAATATATCTATCTAAAAACGTGCCTGATTATCTTTGAAAGGTACATTAACTAGAGTTATCATATTTTGTGCCAATTTCAATTAATAATTTAAAAAATTTAACTAATAAGAGATTTTTTTCAATTGCAGCAATACAAATATATCCTAAGCACTTTGGTGCTTTCTCTGGTGGCATTACAGCAAGTGGATGTTGGAGCTGGAGCACGTATATTGGCTCCTTTTTTCTTTCCGGGAAAGAGTCATTTTATGATGACTAATGCAATCATAAGAGAGCTGGTGAAGCGTGGACATGAGGTAGGTACCAAATAATTACTTACTTTTATACATCCTTCTGTTATAAACTATCAATTTTCTAGGTCACTTTTCTTACACCTTTCTCACTGGCCAAGGAAAACTTGGGCGCCAATTATACGGAGCTACTTATACCGCAGTATAATTTTTGGGACTTAAGTAAGTTGAAAGTATTTACAAGTGGCACATAGATAACAACTTTTCCTATATTTACAGTCAAAAACAGCACCGGAACAGAAACTATATTAGATATGACAAATCTTTCGACGCTTAAATTCTTAGAAATGGCGCATTTAATGGGTGAACATGGCACGGATTTTGCCTTTGAACAGCCCGAAGTACTGCGCTTAATTAATGCCAAGGATAAGATTGGAAAATACGATCTACTTTTGACTGAACAGTTCTTTGTTGAAGGTGCCTTGATATTCGGTCATCTATATCAAATACCCACTATAACCGTGTCCACATTTGGATATGCCAACTACTTTAGTCCAATGGTGGGCATCATGTCACCGTGGTCTTATGTAGCCCACAATAGTTTGCCGTACACAGATAGTTTATCCTTTACTCAACGTTTTTACAATACTTACATATGCACTATGGAAGATCTTATGCGCAAATTTTCATACATACCAGCTCAGGATGCGATTTTAAAGAAACATCTTTCCAAAGTGCTTGACACTGTACCGACTATACGGCAATTGGAACAGAATATATCTCTGTTGCTCTTGAATAGTTACATGCCACTGGAAAAGCCCAGACCCACATCTTTCAACATGATACCTGTGGGTGGATTGCATATCGAACCACCAAAGCCGCTGCCCAAACATTTGCAGGAATTTTTAGATGGAGCTGTCCATGGAGCTGTTTACTTTAGCATGGGTGAGTATAGTCAGAGAACTCCTTGAATTTTATACTAAATCTTTCGTTTACTTAGGCTCCCAAGTGCGCAGCGCAGATCTTCCTCCCGAAAAACTGAAAATGTTCCTTGAGGTCTTTAGTCGCCTAAAGCAGCGCGTGCTGTGGAAATTTGAGGATGATAAAATACCCAACTTACCAGCCAATGTAAAGATACAAAACTGGATGCCCCAAGGAGACATTCTAGCGCATCCAAATGTCAAGGTATTCATATCCCATGGTGGTCTTTTTGGCACACAGGAGGCGGTACACTATGGCGTGCCAGTGCTGGGCATGCCCGTCTATATGGATCAGTACCTTAACATAAACAAAGGCGTGGCTGCGGGCTATGCTATTGGTTTGGATTATCGTAAGATCTCCAAGCAAGAGCTTGAAGATGCGCTGCAGCAACTCCTGTACAATCCTAGTTATAAGACCAACATGGAGCGTGCTTCACTTGTCTTTCGTGATCGTCCTATTAGTGCAATGGATAATGCCATGTACTGGATCGATTATGTGATAAAGCATCGTGGCGCACCTCATTTGGTCTCACCCAGCATAAAACTTACTTGGTATCAGTTTTATCTACTGGATGTGATCTCCGTAGCGCTGCTAATTGTAATCCTGCCTTTGATAGCTCTTTGGTTTGTCTGCAGTAGGTTATCAAATGGCATTCCCCAGAAACTTAAGAGCAGTTAATTGTATTGTTTTAACTTTTATTATACAATTAGTTAATGTAATGATTTTAATTAGGATTATAGGAAAAATAAAATTCGATGACTCTTGATACTTCCCAAGTGGTCACCCAGGTCATCTGCGTATGAAAATAGCTCTCTGATGTTTCTTTCAGTCATGGGATATCCGCCATATACACTTTGTACATGTGGCACACCAAATCTCATTAGGGTGTTCCAGGAAAGGGCTTCAAGCAGGTTGAAAAACGGAGCTGAAAGTAGAATTCAGACTCTATCAAACACTGGTTGGCATCAACGAAGACTCCGTTGCCGTATTCCTTATCATCAAATATCTGTCGTATTTGGTTTCAGATTGACTATTTAAGGAAACTTTTTCTTGGGCAAAGAAGTTCTGCTTTTGTGGCTATTGCAGGATAATATGACATAAGGGTTCCTACTGATCCGGAGCCTTGGAAGAAAAACATATTATTAGAAATTAATATTGTAACATAATAAATAATATTTCTAAAATTTAGCTTAAGGCCCTGGTAGCCACGGCTTGTTACTTGATATTGTTAGTTTTTATTTTTAAATATAAGCTAGCATTATATAAATAAATAAATAAATATTCATAAAATGTTGAAATTAATATTTTTGTATTTAGTATTTTTTATATTTTATAATTTACTATTACATTTATACACCTATATAGTTTATTTTTATATATAATTTTTTAAATTAACTATTTTTAGCTAACATTTTGTATCTAATGTTCCATGAATAAACTTTTCTACTATAAATAAAACTTGCATTATTTATTTTTTTTGATTTAAAAATTAGTCGAGCAGAACTTTTTATTTAAAAAAAAACATATAAATTGCTGAAAAATATAAAACAGTTTTGAAAACAACAAAAAATAAATAAATAACCCTTAATCCAGCATGGTCCAATCGCATTGGCCTATGGTTCACACGTACAGAATACAAAGAATACAAACGCAAAAAAAAATGCTTATGTATGTTTTGCCCGACCATCTGAAAAAAATATTTTGTTGAAATTTTTCTATTGAACACAGTCTTGAAGCCAGCTGAACTACCAGGCGAACAGAAATGCAGAAAAAGCAACTTTTAATTAGCAACTAAAAGTATGCTACATAAATTTGACATTTTATAATTTTTTGCTAAAAAGTGTTGCATACTTTTAGTGAAGGATTTTGAAAAAAAAATTTACTGCAGCCGCTTGCTTATGATTTCTGTTCGCCTGGTAGCTGAAATCCGATCAGAGTCAAAACTTGGAGAAAATTGACTCAATTTTTTTTTTTTTGGGCAAGTTCAGTAAAGTTGAATTTTGAATTTGAGCAACGGTTATGGGTTGTTCATTAGGTTTTCAACAGGAAAACGGTTCTGCCGTAGAATTCAGAATATTTAATATATTTTTAGAGCCCAGCAACTGAAACAAAATATCCTTTTTTAAAAACAAAAAAGCCTTTGTTTAGGGTAATTGATTTTATTTTTATTTCAACAATAATAATTTGGGTAATCATAATAAAATATTGTAATTTACAATTTTAGCTTGTTTACTTATTATTTAATAAATTTAGTTAATTTAACAATTTGAATTATTTTTTATTTATTTATAATAATATTATATATTTATAATAAAATTAGTGGCTTATTTTTTTAGTGGTAGCATCTGTGGTCTCCAGCTTAATTTTTATTTACAAAGATTGATATTTAGTTATGCTTAAAAATTAAATAGTAAGAAATATTAAATAATATTAAATAAATAATTAGGAATTAAGTGCAGTCGAAATTTTTCAAGATATGTATTTAAATTAGGTGGTATATGTTACATTATTTTTTTTTATATTTAATAATTTTTTGCTTAATTATTATTTACAAAGATTGATATTTAGTTATGCTTAGTTATTAAATAATAATAAATATGTTTAGAAATTAAATGAGTGTATCGAAAAATTGCAAGATCTGTATTAAAACAAGGTGGTATATGTTACATTATTTTTTTTTTAATTTAATAATATTTTGCTTTATTTTTATATGTTTTTTGCGTGAAGCTAATAAAATTTACTTAGATCTACAAAGGTAAAATTAGTTAATTTTTAAAAAATGGTTTAGGAACCAGGAGACTAAATTTTATTGTTTATTGTTCAGTTCTTGTAGGTCTTATTTATATATGAACATTTGTTAAAGAGGCAGTGTATAATAAATATAATTAGTCAATTAATTTAAAAATTGAGATCATCCAGACCTTAAGAGTTAAGGTCGTCACATCATAATTTTTTTGAGAAAGATGGAAATTTCCTTGTTTTCTCGAATTTTTTTTTTTGCCTGCTGTAGATCTTACTTTTTATTTGAACAAAAGGTGGTGAGCAGCTTGATTTCGCTTTAGTCTCCTTACAGAAACGTGACATAGGGGATCTGCCCTATTTAACGCTTCAGGTGGTCCCATCCAGAAAGAATTCTTTTCCTGCTGGTGACAACTTGCCCCATTCTTGTTCACAACGTATTTTGAGATCTTTTTCCGAATGATTCTTTTCACACTCTTTCACGAAGTTAAAGAATTCATCCTCATCTTTAGGTTTACCAGTTTCGCTATTTTTGTTGACGATTATGAAGAAAAACGAAACAAAAGCAACGGAGCCGTAAAGAGTCAGAAGAACAAAAAAAGCTCCAAAAGGAAGAGACGAATCCAACCATTTAGCTCTTTCTAAAAACCATTTCCTAAACTACTTGCGGAACGAACGAAAAACGAAGATTTAGGTTTCTTATATTTATTAAAATTCCTACCAGGCAAGCTTTGCATTCAGTGTAAATAAGTATCATAATAAATTCAGAATAGACGGTTTCAAAAAAAGGACTTTGTAAAAGATTTCATACAGCTGATTACACCGAGTATGAAACAATGGTCATCGACTGCATAAATGCCGTAGGATATCCCGTGGAAGCTGAAGGAATTTTTGATATGATCAGCGGCAATAATGAAATTAAAATGGAGACAACTATAAGAGCTGATGTAATGGCTGTCATTGATTCATTGGTGTCCCGCGAAGCTACAGCCATTGGGCTCTACAAATTGACCGACTATGGTGAGTTGCTGATACTAGATTAATGCTATCTTCATAATTATTTATTTTTGGACTCCAAAATTTTGGCACAACAGTGTTTCCAAGATTGGCGGAAATTTTTCCGCTTTTAAGAGTTATGTTGTCTGCAAAAATTGTTGATAAGTATAATGAAAATCTTCTAGCCACTATCACTTACCCCACATCTCAAAGCTGATGGGTCAAGAATTTTTTTGTCTTTTATATTTATTTAAATTTTGACTAGAGCTCCGAAGGTTTACGTATAAAACTAAAATATAATTTTCTAAAACTGCCAATCTAAATATGAAAACTTTTTCAAAGCCACTTCGACTTGAAATTTTATTTTACTAAATAAAGGGTGTTGTTTTTAGAGAAACACAAATTTATAAAAAATTTAATTAAAAATTTAAAAAACCCCTGACCCAAGAACTAAGTAATTTTCCTTTAAAAAGTAAAAATAATAAAAGAAACTTAATGTTAAAGAACCTAAGAATCTATTAATAATTCTAAAAAAATACGTCGCGTTGGGGGACACGCGAGGGCAGACGTCGTTGACGGTCGTATCTTACATGCAAATTTTTTGAAGTAATTCTATGAAAGAGTTTGAAGTATTTTCTTTATTTTGTTTTTAAGTTCATCTTTGTTGCTTAATTAGACTATTTGTATTTAAATTGTTAGTTTAGGAGCGGTTTAGGAGCGGATTGTCAATATCAATAAAACAGGCTTTATTGGACACAAAATGTTATGATATTAATGTTTAAATATGGTATCGGTTATGCAGCCGTGCAAAGCCGCCATATGTTTTTTGAAGTCTTTGGCTCGTTAAAGAGGGTGATTTGAAAATTTAAAGATGGCTGCATCCCAAATTCTCCTCCCAATGTACTGATCAGAGAATGATTACCATAGGCGGTCATCTTGGCGCTTCCCACTATCATGGCTTTTATTACTCAATGCGGTCTATTTGGCATACAGTGTAAGTATACCACCTTCATCAAAAATTTCACGGACAGGTATGGCAATTTAAGATTAAAAAAATTAGACTTCAAATCGGTTGACTGAGATGATGATTCCGGGACATTTTTGAACAACGTAGTGCAAATCTATTGCGCTCAGGAAAGTTGAGTATAGTCCAAATTATCTTGATGAGGCGAATATTCACATCCATCATCTCAACTTGAATAAGGAGGTAGTTTTGGGTGTATTTACTATAAGTCTACGCCTTGAGTACATAACCAAGAAAATTCTTAAATATTCGCTGCTGGAGTTTACCTATAATGCCGCCGAAAGAGGTGGAACATCTCTCATAATCTAACCATATGTGTCATCTATTGTATAGAGTATATCATACGTCACAAGGGTGCTCCCCACATGTGCGCTGCCTATCTGGAACTCAGCTGGTATTAGGTTTAGTTGCCTTATCTGTTCATCAACCGGTTAATCGGAGGTTCTAAAGAGGTTATCAAGAGAACGTCACTAGAAGCCTTTGTTTTGTAAATTAAGTTGCTAACTGAGCTATCACTTAATAAATTTATGTTTTTATATTTGCCTAAATTTATCTCTAAATTTAAAAAAAAATAATAATAATTATCTTAAAGCTTGAACCTTCCTCACTAAAATGTTAGATATTAGAATTGTTTGTGGATATAAAATATACTATATAGTACATTTATATACCTACCTCTGCATAATCTAATCGTTCATTATTATCAGATGTTGACTTCTATTCCACAAGTTCTCAAAATACAAAGTCACGAAAGTAAAAATGTCTAATATTAGTCTAGTGTGTGTCCAGCTAGCTACAGTTCAGTCTTATTCTAACAGCGAGAAGAGCCGGTTCTTCCAACGGCACGGAAAATGGTTGGTGATACTACGTCAATTAATAATATAATATTTAAATTAATATTTATAAAAAATGGATTAGATTTGTTTTGAACTCGCGAACTAAGTGGATGCTACATAGTAGAAGTGCTTAATTTCACTTAAGTGTTTGTATTTGGCAAAATTGTGAAATTCAAATCATAAGTGGATCATTAAAGATATTGTTGTGCCGGGTTGTACTCTGTCAGAAATATTAAACTAGGTCACTACCAAAATGTTTTTTTTGTGGTTCCGCCTCTGGCTGCTTTTAGTTCATTGACTTATGCTATGTTTACACCGCTTCAGTTTGTGCGAATGCCCTTCGGCTAAGTCGTGCTATGGCACGTTGATGATGATCTCAACAAAATTTTATTACATTGACGTCATAAAAAGGTTGATAATAAAAGTCATATTATTTAGTGTAAAAATTGTTTTAAAATCGAAAGCGAAAAGGCGCTTAATTTGTGATCACTCGCAAAATTTTTTTTTTGGCTATAACTCGTAAACTAAGCGTCGTAGAGTGAAAAGGAACTTAATTTGTGTTCACTCGCAAAAAGTTTTTTTTAAAACTTTAAATGGCTATAACTCATAAACTAAGCGTCCTAGAGCGAAATGGCGCTTAATTTGTGATCACTCCCAAAAATTTTTTCCATAACTTTAAATGGCTATAACTCGTAAATTAAGTGCGTTACAGTGTTTATTGTTAATGTAAAGATAATAATGAACTAGTTCATTAAGAAGAAAAAAGTGTTGAGCGGGAACCAATTATAAATTGACTTTAAATGTAATGTTGTTAGTTCCCTTATAATCTTGAGGAGCATAGGGCTATGTAATATAATATGTAAGCGGATACAAATGGATTTAAAGCCGCTTAATCCAAAACTGTGATTTAAAAGGACTTCCAGTGATATTATTAGTAAATCAATTAATTTCAAAAATAAACTCAAACTTTTTTTTATAGGTAAGGCAACTGCGAATTTGCTCAAATCGGCTCAAATAATTCTATTAAAACAGAAATTTGTATTTTTTTATTTATGACCAAAAATTAATTTTTTTGTCAAAGGATGCCAAAAATTATAATACATTTTTATAATATTTATTTTGAGCCGATTTGAGGAAATTCGCAGTTAGCCTAATCTTTTAGAGCTCCTACTGAGGCTATTTCGGCTGGATGGGGAGGCGGGAGAAGCAACAGACCACTGTAGCACACCTTTTTTCACCTCCCTATGAAACTAGCGTTGATATATTATGTATGTAGTCAGATGTCTGTGCCAATTCATAGACTGTTTACACTGCACTTTGCCGCTAAGCAACTAAATTATGCTGATTACCACGCAGTGTAAACATCTGCACCACAAATTGTTACATACTTTTTAAAATAGTAATACCCTATACTCATAAGGTCAACCTTGTGCAATGAATGTAGCATAAGTTTATACTAAAATTCTTATCATAAACTCGGGTAGCATAATGCAATGCATTTTACAAAAAACTTGTTCAATTTTGACGTGACAACGTCTTAAATTAGGTTTGTATGGGTGGCACCATTGAAAAGTCTAACGATAACCGTAACGATAAGTCTAGCGATAAATAATCGTAACGATAATATAATAATACTAATAATACTAATAATAATACTAATAAGTAATATAATAATACTTTTTGTAAGCAAAATGGTGAAATTAAATTTTTGAAATTATTTTTTTAACGCAAATTTGTGTTTAATAATTATTATGTCATGCAATATTAATTATTATGGTTAGATATTTTATTGAAATTAATAAAAATAAAAAAATTTAATAGCAGCTTACATCGGTTATTACATACATATAATTCAATTGAATGTGTTTCAATTATTATACCTTCAATTGTGTAGTTTAGTAACAATATATTGTGCTTTAATAATTACACCTTAATTGTGTTGTTTGGTAACAATACATATTATAAAAAAAACAAATATTTTATCTATTATTTATTATTTATTATCTACTGCCGAGAAAATTTTATTTTATTAAGAGATACGAAAACGTAAAGTCTGACAACTCGTTTCTTAATTTCATGAAATATACGTATAATCTTGATTGCGTATCAAACGTTTCTAAGTCAACTACGTTAAAAGAAACATCCATCGACTTGACTTTCGCAAGACACATTACAGCAGAAACACTTCCTTTCATTTCCTATTTCTCCTATCATCGTCCTATCCTCTACAAAATCACTCAAATAGGAATTAGTTAAGTTTTAGTTTACATGTACGATGTTTTAGCAAACAAAATATATTTCTATAGTTACAATTTGTGCAATTCTTATTTTCATTCAATTCCTTGTTCCTATTGTGCAATTTTATAATATTCATATCAATAAATATTCTACCGAGAAAAGGACGTTGTCACGTAAAATCTTCGCCCGTAAAACCGACTTTTTTGTATTGTAGCTATGTGAAATAATGAACCGATTTTGATCAAACTTCACATAAATGTATATAACAAAATAGAGCTGACATAAACTTGATTTGAGATATTTTTTAATTTAATATAATTATTTTTATGAGTTTTTATGCATCTACACATTTTTGGGTAGTTTGAACAAACTCTGTTGACTTTTCATATAGCTACCATACAAAAATGGAAGCTACGCAAAGTAGAGCTATTACAAAAGGTACTACTTGGTAAATTTTTTTTTTGGGAAAACGATTACAGTGCTTATTTACCTTAAATTTATTTAAATGCCCCCAGCGATTATATGATTATGATAACTAAACGAGTAATCACAAAGTCAAATGAGCTTTATCTAAGCACTAGTCCAACGCATGACCAAAATATAAACTAAGTACCATTAAAATTTATTTTAGATAAAATAGACCTATCTAAAAATGTGTCTGCATTTCTCTGTAAGCTACTTTAACTAGAGTTCTCATATTGTACGCGAATTTCAAATTATATTTGAAAAAAAAAATAAACTAATGACAGACTTCTTTTCTTATTTTTCCCATTGTAGCAATACAAATATATCTTAAGCACTTTGCTGCTGTCCCTGGTGGCATTCCAGCAAGTGGATGTCGGAGCTGGAGCACGTATATTGGCACCATTTTTCTTTCCGGGAAAGAGTCATTTTATGATGATAAATGCAATTATAAGAGGGCTGGTGAAACGTGGACATGAGGTAAGTGCCATATAATTACTTATTTTCATTCCTATAATCTATAAATTTTCTAGGTCACTTTTCTGACACCTTTCTCACTGTCCAAGGAAAACTTGGGCGCCAATTACACAGAGTTACTTATACCGCAGTATAATTTCTGGGACTTAAGTAAGTTAAAAGTAGTTACCAGTTAAATATATAGCATTTTTACCAAACTATCCCTATATTTACAGTCAAAGAAAACACCGGCAGAGAAACTATCTTAGAAATGACAGATCTGTCAACGTTAAAATTCATAAAAGTTATGCATTTAATGGGTGAATCCTCCACGGATTTTGCCTTTGAACAGCCCGAAGTACAACGTTTAATTAATGCCAAGGATAAAGTCGGCAAATACGATCTACTTCTGACCGAACAGTTCTATGTTGAAGGTGCCTTAATATTCGGTCATCTGTATCAGATACCTATTATAACCGTGTCCACATTTGGATATTCCAATTATTTTAGTCAAATGGTTGGCATCATGTCACCCTGGTCTTATGTAGCCCACCATAGCTTGCCGTATACGGATAAATTATCGTTTACTGAACGTTTTCATAATGCTTTCCTATGCGCTGTGGAAGATCTCATACGCAAGTTTTCATACATACCAGCTCATGATGCGATTTTAAAGAAACATCTTTCCAAGGTGCTTGATACTGTACCGACTATAAGGGAATTGGAACAGAATATATCTGTATTGCTATTGAATAGTTACATGCCATTGGAAAAGCCCAGACCCACATCTTTTAACATGATACCTGTGGGTGGATTGCATATAGAGCCACCAAAGCCGCTGCCTAAACATTTGCAAACATTTTTAGATGAAGCGGAACATGGTGCTGTTTACTTTAGCATGGGTGAGTAGAGTCAGGGAACTAACTCTTTAAAGTCTTGAGTATACTCTTTCCTTTACTTAGGCTCCCAAGTGCGCAGCGCAGACCTTCCACCCGAAAAATTGAAAATGTTCCTTGAGGTCTTTAGTCGCCTCAAGCAGCGCGTGCTGTGGAAATTTGAGGATGATAAAATACCCAACTTACCAGTCAATGTTATGATACAAAAATGGATGCCCCAGGGAGATATACTGGCTCATCCAAATGTGAAGGTATTCATTTCCCATGGCGGTCTCTTTGGCACACAGGAGGCAGTTCACTTTGGCGTGCCAGTGCTGGGCATGCCCGTCTACATGGATCAGTATCTCAATATAAACAAAGGCGTAGCTGCAGGCTATGCTATTGGTTTGGACTATCGTAAGATCTCCAGAAAACAGCTTGAAGATGCGCTGCAGCAACTCCTATATAATCCTAGCTATAAGAACAATATGGAGCGTGCTTCACTGGTGTTTCGTGATCGTCCTATTAGTGCAATGGATAATGCCATATACTGGATCGACTATGTGATAAAGCATCGTGGTGCACCACACTTGGTCTCACCCAGCATCAAGCTCAGTTGGTATCAGTTTTATCTGCTGGATGTGCTCGCCGTGGCGCTGCTCATTGTGATCCTGCCTCTGCTAGCTCTTTGGTTTGTCTCAAGGAAGTTATCACGCGGCACTCCCCAGAAACTTAAGACTAATTAACGCTAACAATTAATTTGTTTAAACGGCTTTAATTTGAATTTTATTTAAAAGTACAAAGTAAAAAACATTTGAAAAAAAACAATGTCCTTTTAGGGCAATATAGAGCTAACATAATAATTTAAAACAATGCTTACGAAAACCATACAAAGGCCACTGATTACAACATTCTGAAGTGGGCGCTGAAATTTTGGATTAAGGGTAAGTGTGTGTAAGTACTACAGATAATGAAGTTGATATCCAAAACACCAAAGATATAGTAAAGTATATAGAGATATAGATTTTTTTAGAGCAAGTCCAGCATAATATCAAAAGCTTGCGTGTGCGTGAGAGAACAACTTGTTGTTTGGGTTTAGTTGCTTGTGTGTTGTGGGATGCGCTGAGCGAACTCTACTGGCTTATGACCATGGACTTCTTTACCTTCTTCTCCTTTTTCTCGTGGGTGATGGTCACTTCCTCTGTAAAAGAAAAATGGGTTATAACTTCAGGTATCCCTTATATAAGGGATCATTCATAAACTACGGAACGCTCCAGGAGGGAAGGAAGGTCAGACAAATATCTTCAAAAATAGGATGGAGAGAGGAGTGGGGAGGGGTTGGTCTGTCAGCATCCCATAATTTATGATTGATCCCTAAAGTTATTTTTCTTACCTTCATATTTCTTGGGCAACTGCTTGATGGTCTCAATAGTGCGCACGTTCTTCTCGCCCGGCTCAATGATTTCCTCTTCGTACTCTTCAATAATTTCCTCCTCATCGGTGTCATCAGGATTATTGCAGGGCACTGGATCGAACACGGTCTTCACAGCCTTCTTAACAATGCCTTCGGCGGTGACGGTGGTATAATGATACTCCGTACCACCCTGTATCTTAATAGTTTCCACAGTGGTCACATCACCAGGATTCTCGGAAGGCACCACCTTCTTGGTGCCCGATTCGGACCTAAGTTTCTTGGTGGTGGTTATGTTCTTATGCTTTTCAGCATCCTTCAGCGTTTTCTTATACTGTTTGATTTCTTCTTCAGTCAATTCCACTTCTTCCTCCTCATAGACAGTCTTGGAGGTGGTGATGGTCTTGCCTGACTCCAGTTCGGTGGAGTAGGTATACTCAACACCACCGGGCACACGTTTGGAGGCCACAGTTGTGCTATCGTTCTGCACAAAGTCAGCTGGTGGTGGTGGTGCCGATGACTTGGTCTTCTTCTTCTTCTTGCCACCATCAGAGGAGGTTATGGACTTCATGCTCTGCTCCTGCAAAGAGTTCTTGCGCACAGTGCGATTATTCTCAGTGATCTCAATGTTTTGGGATACACTGCGCGACTCCTCGATAGTAGTATCCTCACGGTAATTGGATTGATTGTCGCTAACATTGGATACAACGTTTTTCTGCTGCTTAACCTTTTGTACCACACGACGTGATGACTCGGTCGAATCAGTTGAGTCTACGGAAGATTTACGCGTAATCAGCTTATTCTTGTTGGTCTTGGTGTTTGTGTTGGTGAGCTCATCAGCGGGCACGGAGTCGAAGAAGGTCTTGGTGCGCATGCTGCGGCTGCCATCATCATTGACGGTGGTGTACACCTCCTCATAGCCACCTTCGATGGCACGCGTCAACATGGTGGTGTTCTTGTCTATGCGCACCTCTTTGCCCAGACGCGCCTTAATCTTCTTCTTGTTCTCCTGCTCCTTGGCCAAGTCCTCCTCACTCACCGGCTTGGGATCCCAGAAGGTCTGCACCTGCGTCTTGATGGTACCATTTGGCTGAGGTGTGGTAGTGATCACCTCATAGCCACCTTCAATGAGCTTATATTGTGTGGTGGCGCCAGTGGCCCTGTCACGCACAATTTTGCCATCCTCAATGTCAGCAGAGGTCAAAAGCTCTTCAGTGCGTGGTTGTGGTTTGTGTAAAGGGTGTTTTTTGTGTTTTTTAGGGAATAAATTGTATGTGTGAATAAACTTATTTGAGAAAGTGTAAGGCAGCCAACTCGCATGTGTGTGTGTGTTTGTTTTTAGGCACTTAACTAATTGCTTTAATTTGACTAGTAAGTAACTCCAATAGCGCAAAAGCTTTATCTAATATATATATATGTACATTATATAGCATTAGTTGCCAATTTTGTTAACAAACATTATTTTTATACTTATAAAAAAAGGAAATTCGTTGCGTTTTTATTAAATCTTCGAACTTAGACGTGCACGGGTTCGGGTTCCAGTTCAACCATAGGCGCTCTGCCTAGTAGAACTGCCAACTGCTGCATGGAGCAAGTTGGCAGCAACGGCAAACAGCTGTAATGGCTCAACAGCTGCAGTAATTGTTATTTAAACTTACGCTGCGCCCTCTGGCGGCTGTTCTTGCCAACACTCTGTACGATATGTTGCGCCTGTTGTTGTTGCTGTTGTTGTGCTTGTGGTTGACTTGTTGTTGCTGTTTGCTGTGGAGGAGCGGCGGATCTTTGTGCATTAGTTCGAGCGTTGTTAGTTTTGGTTATGGTTGGACTTGACTCTGGAACGGGTGAGCTAGCTTCTGGAACTACGGCTTTTTCGCTGTCATCTGCTTTAGTTTGCGTTTGTTGCAGCAGTTTGATTGCGGATTGAGTTAGCAATTGGTTATAGAGGTTTAGTGTGTTATCTGAAAAGTTTTTTGTAGATTTGAACCGTTTAAATTAAACTTGCACAATTCCAATTGCGTTAAGTAGTTAATAGAAAATGCGTGAAAATGTAAGTGCAAATCGAGTGCAGGGCTGATTTTGGCAAATAAAAGCATAGGAAAAATGTTGCTTAAGCTGGATCTATTCAATCGCTATTACTTAATGTTAATTTCGCTAGCGAAAAAGTGTTCTTAAGTTAAATCTGTTAACTCGCTGTTAGCAAATGTAATTGCGCTCTCGCTCATATGTAAAGTTTACATAGTTTATTACGATATGAGTGTTAAAAGTTTACAATCGCTCTGTTAAGTCTCTGTCTTAAGAACTTAGCATGTGTCATTAAGGCACATTTGTTTATCTAAGTTTTGATTGTAGCCTTATCACACTAAGTATTTATACCCTGTACCGTATGGTCCAAGGGTATATTAAGTTTGTGCAAGCCGAAAATGTATGTAACATATAGAAGGAGACGTCGGAGACACCCCAAAGTTACCTAAAATATGATCAGGGTGAATAGAGAAGTCGATATACCCATGTCCGTCTGTCCGTCTGTCCGTCTGTCCGTCCGTCTGTCCGTCCGTGTGAACGCCTAGATCTCAGAGATGGTAAGAGCTAGAGTTACCAAACTTTCACATTAGATCCCATATTATTCCATAGGAGGCAAGTTTATTTTATTTTTTTGATATCGGGGATAAATTATATAGCTCCCATGGGGGTGTTTGAGACGACCTCGACACAAAAAAAGCGTTTTAGATGAATAATTCGTTTGTTTATGAAGATATCGTAACGAAATTTGGCAATCGAAAGTTTTTTATAGTTCCCAATCACTGTACCAAATTTGATCAAAATCGGTTGACATATATCATATAGCTCCCATAGGACCGATCGGCCAAAATAACTTTTTTAAAGAAAAATTCGCTACATTTCGTTTTTTAATAAAGATATCCTAACCAGATTTGGCGTTTGGAAATTTTTTAGACCACTTAAGCAATGTGCCAAATTTTAACAGAATCGGTGGACTATATCATATAGCTCCCATAGGTCCGATCTTCCAAAACATCGATTTTTTAACAAAATTTGTTGTGTTTCGTTTGTTTGTTAAGATATTGGGACCAAATTTGACATTCGTGAGTATTTTATAGTTCCTAAGCACTGTACCAAATTTAATCCTAATCGTTTGACTAGATCATATAGCTCCCATAGGACCAATCGGTCCAAAAACACGTTTTTTATACAAAATTCGATGTGTTTTGTTTGTTTGTAAAGATATTTGAAATAACTTTGGCATTCATATATTTTTTAAGGTATTAAAGCACCGTGTCAAATTTTATTGAAATCGGTTGACTATATCATATAGCTCCCATAGGAACGATCGGTCAAAAAAAAAATTTTTGCTTAAAAATTCTTCTGTTTTTGGTTTTTTGTGAAGAAATCGGACTTTATTACAAGCTAGTGGTACAGGGTATCCTAAAGTCGTCCGCGCCCGACTTTACGTCCGCCATTTTTTTTGTATGTAACCATTAATCTTCTTTGCTCAATATTATATTGAAACGTTCATTGCATTCAACTTCTTGTAAAAAAAAAGTGAAGTTTTTCATTATTATCATTATTATCAAATTTTGCATGCAGCGTATGGGTATATATAAAAAAAAGATTTTTTTGTGCTTCATCAAAAACAAACTAAAAATGGCTGTTCACATACGTTAGACAAAAGGTTACCATTTTGATACAAAATATTTGAAAATCTATTTTGAGAACGTCATCTTCTTATCAAAATACCACTTACTACTACAATCCTTTCCTCGTCAATATGTACAAATATGAGAATAACAATGTTGAAAATCATTAGTCATAACGTCATCTTCTTTTAAGCAGATCACGTACTACTACACATAAACCTTTCTATGTCGGAGCACGTGTACCCACGTGTCATTAAAAAATGGTAAATCGAAATTTAGGCAACGTCACCTTCTTTTGAAGAGACCACGTACCGTCACAAACCTTTCCTCTGTCAAAATAGTTATACCAAGATTGCCAAACGGTAGCCAATTGTTGAATGAAAAATGGATACAGTCACCTTTTTGAAAACCGATCCCTGTCCAAAGCAAGGTATGCTGTGAGTATGGGAACGAACTTTGTTTTTTAAATCATTTTTATTTAAGGCCCATCGTATTATCGTTAAAACTCGCTTTTTTATAGTGAAGTTTTGCCATTCTGTATGCTGGGCCTCTAATCTAAAACTTAGACACTAAGTGAATGTTTTAGAAATTAGAATTTAACGGAAGTTCAATGAGTAATAAATATATTTGTGAAAGTGCTATAAACTGAATTTGGTAGTTTTAAGACGTTATTGCGTTTTAATCATACTTACTGTAGGGAAAGAACTTGATAAAGAAAAATAAAAAATCGAAATTTTATCCGTTGAGCTTTCATGCTACAAATCTTTGAATATTAACATATGAATAGAAAAAATATGTCAAATTGACAATTAAAGAATTAAAATCTAATTTTGAAACCGTCACCTTCTTCTTTCACAGACCACGTCACTGCTTTCAAAGTACAAAACTTCGGCTGAGATAGCTCATGAATAAAACCAGCCTTTATAGGTTTTGTATAACAGGCTTTGAATATGATATGCCCCTGGTTTTATGTCTAAAGATTATATTATTATTGTCCACATTTCCGAAATGTAATAAGAAAAAATTTTGAAGCGGTTTTGGCACTAGTTTACACCAAAATGAAAGGCTTTAAGCTTTTTAAGGTAATTTGGGGTCGAGAAAAACGAAAACAATTTTTTTTGACCAAAAGTGTTATTTAATCAATATTGGAACTTTGGCATTTTCCGTTTATGGCTCCACAACATCTACAGTTCGCATCCGATTTCGAAGATATTAGACTCGAAATATTCGTGAAAGTCTCCTTCACCTTAAAGCTTAACATTATTTTAAACAATTTTTTTTGGTTAATAAAATGCATACCGAAAACGTTTAATTAAAAAAATGGTGTAAAAATTACTCATTTTGTTTTTCGCAAACATCTCGAAATGGATGCTTAAGAAAAATAAAAGGTTGCCATTTTCATGTTTTTCTCCCAAAATTAGCCTAAAAATCACTTTATTATTAATGTTCACTCGATGTCTTTTATACTTGTAAACTAGTGTTATTTAAAAGTAAAGATCATGATGTCATTTTTGATATGTTTATTTAAAACTTTAAATACTGGCCTCTTCTAATTAATTAGCAAATAAGCTGACTTCAGAAATATTTATTGTAAGTTGAAGTAACTTCTATAGTGGGACTTTGCGATTTTGTTGAAAATACAAAAAATATATACATGTAACTCCTACGTGAAACTGGAGCAGAAAAGTAAAAGTCAGCAATAGAAAAATTCTACATTTCTGTCCGATCCAGTGCCTGATTACGAAAAGAAGGGCATATCTGCCAATATTGTAATTGGTATTGTAAAACGTGAAAATATCTAACATCTATTCGTTTACGTGCTTACTTGATATACTCTTTTTTTGAATATTATAATTAAGTAACAAAATTAACTGCTTTCTGGCACTTATGCATTTTTGCACCGATGTTAGTTTAGCTCAAGACGATTGAATGAAACTTCGGCCCGACAAAGCGAGCACTGAATATTATTATTCGAGACGACATTATTTAAATGCTTTCTAATTGAATTCACATATATTTTCGAATAAGCTATCTGACTGCAATGGACTTCTCAGAGAGCACTCGGTTTAATGTACATAAACAAATCTTGTATAAGTACGAATATAAGAGGATATTAATTTTCCTCGCCAGTCCCATTTCTCAATTTACGTGGAGGAATTTGCGAACTAACATTGAGCATGTGAATGAAATTTTTTTTTTTTCCAAAGAAAATTTCTTTTTATTCAAGATACCGCCGTTCGGATTCGAAAATCTATTTATAGAGATCCCGGAGAAGGGGCATCGAGGGGGGACTTTCAAATTTGAAAGTCAGTCAAATGTTCAAGAGTTTCCTCTCAAATAAACAGTGCAAAAAATTATTGTCATACGTACATACATATGTACGTTTTTAAACTTTTTCTAAAAAGAGTGCTCATGATTCTCTTTCAGACGTAACATATTTCTAGTTACTTTTCACCATGTTGTGAAATGGTTAAATTTATATTCAAACCGTTGTTGAAAAAATAGTTGCTATAAAAAATAATAGTAGGCTTTTTGAAAAATATGTTTTTTAGAAGTTTGTAGAGTCTGGTCGCTATAAAAGAGAGATTCGCTTGTAAATCAATCTGAGAATGCGATTTTTGTAAGGAACTACGTTTTCGAATCTTCTAAAAAGAGTTCTCATGGTGTGCTTTCAGACTTAACATATTTTAGTTACTTATCCTCGTATTGATAAAATGGTGAAATGTATCGTCAAAACGATGTTAAAAACTAGTTGCTATTAAAAATAAAATATAGCATTTAAGAGAAACATGTTTGTTTTAAAGGTAGCAGAGTCGAAAATCCTAAAATGAAAGTTTGCTCTTAAATAAAAGCTACGTTTCTCAAACTTCTTTTAAACAGAGTTTCTCACGATTTGTTGTCAGACTTAACATATTTTAATTACTTTTCACCATATGGTAAAATTTATGCCCAAACGTGGTTAAAGTAAAATAGTTGCGCATACTGAAACGCGTAGAGTTTTTAAAGATGCGCTCAAAACTCGCTTAAACTGTTACTCTATAAAGTGTTATATTATATAAAATTATAATATTATACATAAGTATGCGTGTAGAAAGAGTGATTGAGTGAATGATTTTGTGTGTGACGAAGGATAATGGTAGTCGCTGTTGATGAACTTAAAAGTACACAACTGAAAATAATAAATTTGTTAATTAATATCATGATTTTAATTTGTTTTTTTTGACAAAAAAAAAACACATGTAGACAACTTAGTTTAATGTTAAAATAAAAATGCACATTTTAAAACATTTTACAGTAAAGAAATAATTTTTTTATGTTTTTTTTTATGTTTTTTTGAATAAATATTCCGACAATATTTGATATTTGAGTGTGTGTGTGTGTATCTAGATAGGTAAATATAACAAACGGAAATTAGTTGAATGTGAAACGACTTAATTAAATACAAATGTAAGAAATTTACGTTCAACTCGTTAGTTAAATTTAAAAGAAAAATATAAATAAAAGCAAAAGTCACGCACTTTTACACATACAGAGACACACTTCTATATATATTTCTATAAGATTATGGCATTTTATATACATATATTGGTATATATACTATGTATGGCTGACTGTCTTTGAACTTAATTAACATTGAATGCTGACACAGTTGTAGCCACAAAAAAATAAATGTATATATTTTCAATTAAATTGCAATGAGGCGTAAAAATGGGAGTGGCAGGTCTGGCCAAAGTTTACATGTGTGTAAGCAACGCCTTGACAAAAAGTTTCAATTAAAAAACTTAATTAAAAAATTGTTTTGGTTTGTGCTTCATGTAACTATGTTTGTATGTGTGCAGCTATGTATGTGTAGCTGCGATATGTATATATGTGTTGGCATATATATATATAGAGATATATAAAAAAAATGAAAATGCTCTAACTACGCTAAAAGGCTCTAGAAATATTTTACGCTTAAAAAAATCTAAAGAAAAATAATTTACAATTTTTTTGCCAACTCAGTTCTCACATAGTATGTGTGTGCGTATACGTGTGTGCGTGTGTATCTATGTGCCTAAATGTGCGCTTGTATGTAACGTGAACTTCTGCTATTATTTAAGAGTGAACGTATCTTTTTACATATACAGATACGGATACACGGATACGTAACAAAACACGTTAAAGTAAAATAAACGGTTTTGGATTTTTTTATGAGCTACCAGTTTTATCCGTCTCCTCCTTTGTCGGTTTCGTCTCTAAAGTCTGAGATATTTTCTTCCAAATATTGTCAAACGAATCGGCTCCGGAATAATCAACCTGTCCCGATTCCCAGCACTGGCGGCGAATTATATTCTCATATTGTTCCTGTTCGGGTGTGCGTTGTGCACCCAAACGCAACTGCGATAAGGCACCAGCAAGTCCAGCCTAGAATAGATGTTGGCATTATATGTGATTATTATCTTATTATAATATATAATATGATACACATTTAGTGCTTATTTATTTACATAATAATGAAACATAAGTATTAGTGACATGCTTTACAACATTTATATAGAGACATGCAAGCGCACAACGTTGCGTATGATTAATATTTTTGTTAGGTTTTTATTTTTACAATAAAATAGTGCTACAAAGTTGTTTGGGTAGACAATTTTTATAATAATAACAAGCATTAATACATATTTCTCGATAAAGTTGGAGGATAAAGTTTTATATATAATTGCACAACATTTGAAAAACATTTTAAAGCACATTAACCAGGATCGTTAGCTTCCGGTACCAATCGCAGAAAATTGTTATAGACCTATTTGGAATTTTCACCCTTTTAAGAACTAGATTCGCATTAGCATTTATAGATATATGTTGCTAGCAACTGAGATATGAGATGAGTATCTTATATCACGCAGAATAGAGGAAACCAACTCCTAGATACCTTTTTTTTGAGGGTATCCGAATTTTTGTACTATTGCCCATGTAAAATTTAGCCACAGGCTACTTTAAACATTCCATTATTTCTAACAACTCGGAATCGGATTCCCACTACGGATTACTAGTTCAGGAATAATTTTAATAAAATCACATTTAGCTCTGCCTTTATCAAATAGCTCTAAAAGCTAAATTTGTTTTTTAAAATTTGATTTTATTTATTGTAGAGAAAAAAACAAATATATTATAAAGGATCTAGCTTCGAGAAGCTACTGGAAACTGCCATAGTGATTTTTCAAAACTGCTGATACAGTTGAACTCGCAGGTTACAAAAAAAATACCGCAAAATGTATTCATTTGTTATAAATGTATATATATTTTTTTTTTGAATTTGAAAAAAAAAAATTTTCAAAAAAAATTAAAAATTAGAATAAGTCTATATTGTAAAAATTAATACAATTCGTACTTTTTATAAAAAAAAAAAATCCCGACTAAAAATATAAATGTTAGCTAAAAATTTTTTAATATTTAAAAATTTTTTTTTGTTAAAATTTGCCAAAAATTGGAATAAATTTTTATAATATTTAATAATATGTATATGTACATACATTTTGTTTTTGTGATAAAAAAATAAGTTTATTTTGTAAGTTAAAATGAAAAAAAAAAATGGGAAAATTCCAATTATTTAAGTTCGATCCACAGAAATACAAAATTTTGCTAAATTTAATATAATTTTTATACCCTGTACCGTATGGTACCAAGTTTAAGTTTGTGCAAGCCGAAAATGTATGTAACATATATGTAGAAGGAGACGTCGGAGACACCCCAAAGTTACCTAATATATGATCAGGGTGAATAGAGAAGTCGATATACCCATGTCCGTCTGTTCGTCTGTCCGTCTGTCCGTCTGTCTGTCTGTCCGTCTGTCCGTCCGTCCGTGTGAACGCCTAGATCTCAGAGATGGTAAGAGCTAGAGTTACCAAACTTTCACATTAGATCCCATATTATTCCATAGGAGGCAAATTTATTTTATTTTTTTGATATCGGGGATAAATTATATAGCTCCCATGGGGGTGTTTGAGACGACCTCGACAAAAAAAAACGTTTTAGATGAATAATTCGTTTGTTTATGAAGATATCGTAACCAAATTTGGTATTCGAAAGTTTTTAATAGTTCCCAATCACTGTACCAAATTTGATCGAAATCGGTTGACTATATCATATAGCTCCCATAGGACCGATCGGCCAAAATAACTTTTTTAAAGAAAAATTCGCTATATTTCGTTTTTTAATAAAGATATCGTAACCAGATTGGGCGTATGAAAATTTTTTAGACCACTTAAGCAATGTGCCAAATTTGTACAAAATCGGTTGACTATACCATATAGCTCCCATAGGTCCGATCTTCCAAAAAATCGATTTTTTAACAAAATTTGTTGTGTTTCGTTTGTTTGTTAAGATATTGGGACCAAATTTGACATTCGTGAGTATTTTATAGTTCCTAAGCACTGTACTAAATTTAATTCAAATCGTTTGACTAGATCATATAGCTCCCATAGGACCAATCGGTCCAAAAACACGTTTTTTATACAAAATTCGATGTGTTTTGTTTGTTTGTAAAGATATTTGAAATAAATTCGGCATTCATATCTTTTTTAAGGTATTTAAGCACTGTGTCAAATTTTATTGAAATCGGTGGACTATATCATATAGCTCCCATAGGAACGATCAGTAAAAGCTTAAAAATTCTTCTGTTTTTGGTTTTTTGTGAAGAAATCGGACTATATTTCAAGCTAGTGGTACAGGGTATCCTAAAGTCGTCCGCGCACGACTTTACGCCTGCTATTTTTTTTTTAATTTTTTTAAAAATTTGAATAAAATCATATAATATTTAATGGAATACAAACTTTTTGATTTTATAATGAAAAATCTGATTTATTTTGTAGATTAAAAATAAAAAACAAAACTATTTCATACTTTTAAGCCCTCCGTCTCACAAACAGGTCTGGCCAGACTTTTTTAATTTTTCGAAGGAAACTTAATATATTTTTACCTAACATAGAAACTTGAGCTACCAGTACTTTTCTTAATTTTTTTTGGCTATCGATCTACGACTATGACAATTATAAAAATGGTAAAATTCATATCGGCGAAGGGTGCCTGGCTGGACCCTATACATTCGCCAGACGGAGGGTTAAAGAATATATCTTTGTTAAAAAAATCATATATTTTACCCTATTGGTTCAATAGCATAGTCACAATTAAATAAAAACGAAAAAATATACACTTGTTCCAAAAGTAACGCGTGAATTTTAAAACCTGAAACTTTTTTACCCTATGAATCGAACTGTATCATTAGTTTTCATAAAACGCTGGGGCTGTTTTCAGTAGACCCTTTGTTTGAAAATTGATTAAAATGCTTTCGAACAAGACCAAACTTTATATAAACAAACAATTGTTCCGAATTTCTATTTGTTTGGTTCCGTTCGGAGATCAATGGTCCGAACAAAACAGTCAAAGCTGTGTTGCCTCACGAACTTTGGTGGTAAATATAAAAATGTGTGCGGCAATATTAATTGGAAAGCAAGTATATCATCGGTAGAAAATCGTTGTGAAACGTTTACTAAAAATTAAGATACAAATTCTCAACTCATTAAATATATATTTATAAATATCTTGACCAGGTGCTGATCTATGATTTGGTCTTGAAGAAGCTTCTCAACTTCGAAGAGAATGACTGAGTATATCTGAGCTCGCAATAGACTTTCAACCCATTTTTCGAGCTTTTGTGGGGTGTTCAGACCCGAAAAGCCTCCCTTGGATCCGCCACTGATCTTGACTAAAACTAATATTTTATTTTGATTTTGATGATTTATTATGATATTTTAAATTGATGTTTAAAGAAGATGTTTTTACTGTGAAAGTTTTGCAAAATACCCAAACAAAATTTGACATAGTTACACAAGCATCGAAAAAATACCAGAAAAGTACCCCATATTATTCAAAGATACAAAATGAAGCAGTTTTTTTTCGAATGCTTTTCGGAAAAATGAAACCTAAATTTTAATGCTGTTAAGAATATCCGACTAAAAGCTTAACGACATACCTTTCGGTTCGGATCGCAATTTAGAGCCACGAGCTCGCTACAAATACTATAGTAGTTATGAAAAGAGACCAAATATTTGTCTAATATTTAAAATTAGTATGACGATATATCTATATGATTCTACAGCGTGTTTTTTTTTTGAGGCTTACAAATTTGAGCAGGCAACTCTGCTTTATCTGGCAACCCATTTAACAGCTGATAGTTGATCTTGGTTAAGTTTGGTTTAATATTTCATTATGGACATACAGATCAACGCATGCAAATTGTTTTTATCAAAATAATGGTTTTGTTCGTAAAACTTGTTCAAAATTTTGTTCCCTCTTCAAGTTTTTTCTATCAAAAAATATCTGCACTATTTTCACAAAGATTACCTACATGGCGTTGAAGTGTTTCCAATTGATTGCTATTCAAGCGCAATGGATTTGGTCTAAAGTGCTCCCTAATGACGTAGGCACACAAAAAAACCATAAATGTGCAGAAGAACTTTCTCGCTCATCCTCTCCCGCTCACTGCTTCAATATGGCCGCTACAGCTCATTAAGTGGACAACAAACAGCTGTTAAATCATGTGTGTGCGTGTGTGTACGTGTACACTGTATGTGTGTGCTCAAGTGTATAAGTGTATATATGTATATGGGCAGCATGTGAAGCAGAAGTAAGTGGGGAATTTAATGGGTTCTGCACTTACGCGCATGAAATATACGAACTTAATGACGACACCAACAATGTCAATAAGTGAGCAGATGAGCAGAAAGCACCAGATGACCAACCAAATGACCAGATGACCACCACACTAGAGACACAGACTTCAAAAAAAGAAGATATATGAACAACAACAACCACAACAACCAAACTGCACGACATTTTGGTGGGGGGGTAATGACGATGACAATGACATATAGACATAGTACACAACAACAACAACTGTGGTTGAGATGACGATGACAATGACAAATCATAGATAAACTAAACGAGACCGACACAGATGATGACGTAGATGACACTGACACACGGACACAGAAGCTACAACAATGTTGGTGCAAGTTGATGCATATAAATTTGTGTTTGTTGCTGCAGATGATGAACATAATCATACAAGGTGCAAGATGATGTGTGGTCCATGTAGTGGTCCTTTTGCTTTTACCTCATCCTCATCATCGTGCGTATTAACCACATGGTTAATATGGGCCGGGACATCATCATCAGCAACATCGGCAGTGGCAGTGGCAGCTTCTTGGCTTTGATGATGATTTGTCGTGCTTTCTACAATTACTACGCTCTGATTATGCACAGGATGCTCTGGCAGATTATGAAGATGATGTTGTTGTTGTTGTTGTTCGAGTGCAAAGTGTTCAGGTTGTTGTTGTAGTTGTTGTTGTGTGCATATTTCATTGCTATTAACATCTATAGAGTCTTCGTTTAAAGTTTTGGCAGTGGTTTGTTGTTCGAGGATGTCTATGGCACTCGAATCAGTTCTGGGCTCGAAAATACTTTCAACTGCAGTTTCTGGCAGTGCAGCTTGATAATTTGCTTCCTCAGCTGCTTCACTAGCTGCCATGGTCCAAGTGCTCATAATAATCTGACCAAGGATCACGAAATTCTTGGACTATGGGCAGTGCGTGCTGTTGTGGTTGTTGTTGTTGTTGTTGATAACTATCCATATAATCTCTGTCATAATGTTGTTGTACATGGGAAACAGTTCGCTGTATATAACGCGCTATATTTATGCTTAGCAACTGTTTTGTTGTTTGGTTAATAACAAAATTTTTTGGTGTTCAATGTTTGTTACAATGATTTACAAAATAGATAATATGCAAAATAATAAGCAAAGAAAAACATAAATTTTAAAATAAAGTTAAAATAATGAATAAAAAATAATATAAAACTAACAAAACTAAAATAATATACTAAGACGAATAAAATGACATTGAAAGACTACTACGAAACAATACAAACTCACACCTGAGCGACTTATAAGAGGCAAAATATGGGATTGACTAAAGAAAAAACTTAAGCCTATGAAACTTTTCTAAGAATTACACTTAAATCATCATCTTATAATTGGCTAAAAAAAATGGTCGTAAGTTTCTTCATCTGTCTTGATTTGAAACCTTTAAGCATCATCTTCATAATTGTATAAAAAAAAAAAAATGGATATATGGTTCATCATCTGTCTTGAATATATAGTCGTATAAAACTATTGTTCTTTTTAAAAATCTTGATGAAAATTAAGAGAAACTGAAAGCTGTACAACTTAGAAGTTTAATTGCAAAACATAAAATCTAAATTTTCTCAGTAATTACTAAAGAAATAATTAGTTATCTTTGTAGTTACACAAAAGAGGCCGCAAAGTCTCATCATCTATCTATCTTGAATATACCACATTATCATATCTAGTACAAATCATAACAGTATGCCATAGCTTAAAATTTTATCAACTTTCAATCAAAATAGGATCTAAAGACTATATAAATACTAAATAAATCATAAAATGAATTTCATATTTTCACTTTTCATCGCCACAACTTTACAATCACTTACTAATCAATACTCGTAATCAACATCTCAAAAATTCGCTATAATTATTTTCATAAACTCATCTTTTCAATCTTAATATAAATTAATACACCAAAATATGTCATTTACCTATTATGGGGGATTTACATCATCATCTAAAAATGGTATAATTTTATTGTCTTATAAATTACCAATAATTATTTAAAAAAAAAATGTAAACTTTTCATCTCAATTTTTATAGAAAACAATACGTATCAAATTTTATCCAGCTTGAATACACCAAATTACACCATCTCTAAAGAATGACTTAAAATTTCATTCATCTTAAAAATTTCATATAATAATTTTCAAAAGCTTCCCTCTTTTCATCTCAATTTGTATACACCAACAATTCGTAAAATTTTATCATCTACATATTTGGATTACACCAAATTATCATCTCTCACAAATGCACTTGAAATATTCATCATCTCTAATAAACGAACCTATGATCTTTAAAATCGTACATAATTTTTTATCTTTTAATCATCTAGATTTAATGATTAAAATTTTGTTCATCTAACTTATCTTCAGTTTAATTCAACAATATTATCATTTCTAAAAATATGACCGTTAAAAGTAAGTTTTATTCATGTACCTATTGCGAATACATCAAATTAATCATCTGTATATCATAAATGTACTTAAAATTTAATTTTCTTATAAATTCAAGCATATAAAAATATAGGTCAATTAATTCGTTTTCTATTAACGTATCATACTTTTCATCTTTAATTCCGAGTTTAAAAAATGGCGTTAACGTTTTTTTATCTACCGTTCATCTTGAATTATCATCTCTAAAAAATTATCTGTAAAACTCATTTTCTAGTATCTAAATAAATATCCGTTATCTAATAGTTTATTAAATTATCATAATTAATATCGAGCAAAAAATCGGGTTAAAGTTTCTTCATATATTATTCATCTAGACTGTCATAAATATCACCATTGGAATCAAAAACATTGCTTTAAATTTGGTCATCTGTTAACCAATGATAGCGCTGAATGGTCTTACACAACATGTCCCTTATTCCTCTTCATTAAATCACGATATTCACTTTTCATCACCAAAATTTCACGTAAGCATAGTCGTCTAAGCTGATGTTCTTCTTCTTAAGCTCCAGTTACACATAGTGGATCATATGGTAAACATTTCATCATGCTTTCATATGCACTGAAGATCTATCATGACTATTCATCTACCAAAAATAGACTTAAAATTTCATCTTCTTTTAATTAATGAATGACCTACATATATCGTAATAAATTTTGACATATCGAAATTCATTTTCATAAACTGTCATCTTTTCACTTTTCATCTTTATATGTATACCAAAATTTGTTTAAATGTTTATCATCTCTTATATCAAAGCATCATCTTCAAAATCGTATAAAAAATGACTAAAAAAAGTAGAAATTGATAAACGGCCTACTAATAATTATTATTCTCGCAAAATATACGATATTTTAAATATTTATAAAATTTAAATAAACTAAATTCTAATTATAATTATCTATTTCAAAACAATGCTCATAAAACCAATCATCAGAAAATGGCCGCACACTAAAGGAATTAGCAAGTTGAAATCGATTTATTTAATTAGTGGTTCAACCAAAACATTTTGTTGGCATTGCTCCAAAATTTAACAAAAACACAGACACAATATATAAAGAGATACAATTTTATCTATGCCGAATATCTATCTAGCTTTTATACGAATTGCAAAAAGTAAATAAAAAAAATGACAAAAAACGAAAACAATGTAAAACGAACTAAAACTGAGTGGGGCGTGTACGAAAAAAAAAAATCTAAAGAAAATGTTGAATAAAAATGAAAAGTGGAAATAAAACAATGAAGAAAAAAAGAAAGCGAATGAAAAACAATATGAGATAAAAATCAAAATATATAACGAGGTCAGACTACCATGTGTAGTATTTCCAATAAACTAGAAAAATATTTTTAGCATATACTGTGAATATTTACTGTGAATTATTTGCAATAATCTTTAAATCTGTACAGTATCAAAATTGGCCACAAAAATTTGGGGCATCAATATAAACAAATCTTTGGTGCAAATTTATGTATGATACAATGTTCTTTGCTACAGATATATAATATCTAAAGTGACTGATGAGGGAACTCTAAAATTTGGTCTTACCTCTTCTTGGGATGGTTTTTCAGACTTATCGCTAAAAACAACAATTCCTGGCGCAGGCTAACACGTTAGCACAAGTAAAAAAATGAAGCAAAGAGCGGCAAACATTTTTGAGGTTATGTTAGAGTTCAAGTTAGAGATTTTTTTTGATACGGGCAGAACGAAACGAGAAACTCCAAAAATATTGTTATAGAAAGTAGAAGGCACATTAAAACTTACCATAGTGTCAGTCAATTTCTGATGCACAGTATCACAGAAGATATTCCACCAGTTTTGTACCAAGTCGTGGGCGTGTGCGTATTCCGAGGGTGTAGACGCCTGTTTGCTTTCTGAATTAAATGGTATCAACCAGGGCTTCAGCTTGCCGGCAAAATGCAAAATTTTTATTTTATCTCTGAACCTGTTTTGGGAAGAAAAAAGTTAAAAGTGTTAAATTTCTGCTCTAGAAAATATTTGTCCTAATTGTTTCATAAAAATAATTGGCAAGTAATACTCGGATCTTAATTGTTTTTGAACTTGTCTCTACTCAAGCTCCAAAGAACACTTAATTTTTGATAGTTTTAAGAAAAAAATAATGGCAATCGAGTTACCGATCGCTTAATATTGACAAAATAAACTATTGATCGAGATCTATGGGATTTATAAAAGTAAATCTGCTGGAAACTCTAGTGTGATTTAGGTAAACAATACAAATTTTAAAGACATTTTGGGTGTATTCTAATATAAACGTGAAATATTTTCAGGGATCAAATTGATTTCCTTCTTCTTAGATTCAATTTCCCGTTGTATGGCTTCATTGATCTTATTTATACTTTTAGATAAGATTATCTCAGCGGAAGAATTGGTAAAAAAAATAACAGACAATAAATTCTGCATGCCTTATATTTAAATTATTAAGCTAATACTCTCTGAGCGGATCTCCAATTTAAAAAAATAAACGGATCTTGCCATCTAACTATTGATAAAATTTTAAATAAAAAAGTGATTTGAAAATTTTGGATGAATAGTACAAAAGCCAATTGAGATGTTCGCAAATCTTCGTAGAAAAAGTCTAAACGGATTCAATGAGAGTAACTTTCTTCTAAACGGATCACTCCGTTCCAGCTATGTCAAATTCCAAAGAAAGACTTACTGCTCTTCATAAGGAAGGCAGATGGTCTTGTGTGTGAAATGTACGGTACAATAGATCTTCTGGTCGCAGTGGCCACTCTCTTTTGTGAAAGAACCCAACATTTTTTCTTAGATGCGTTAGAATTGCAAAGAAATAAGAAAGATTAGAAGACGGACAAGTGTAGAAAAGGCGGACATGTGCGCCTGGAAGAGTTCAGCGCTGCCGAATAAAATTGCGGTTGCGGACATAAAAAGACCCTTACTGTACGACTTATCGCAGATAAGGGGAAAGACCTGAGCTCAGGCGGATAAAGAATGGGGCACAGCGTCCGGCTGTCGCAACTCCCGATCACTTTGGCCATGGTACAATCCAAATCGAACATCTGAACTCTTGCAATTTTACAAAAACAGGATCAGGATGGCGGTAGGAGTTGCACTGCCCGTAGGCCTTATGGCTGAGAAGTTGCACGTCCCCCTTGAGGTCTCCTGTCGTAGCTGCGGAGATAAGCAGGAGATAAGAAGCATCCAACAACTGCTATGTGATTAGCCGTCCTTTCACAGAAAACATACCAAGTTGGTGGGTAAACTATTCTTTAATGATCTGGGCAGTGAACCTGGCTGCTTTCATCGAATCCTCAAAACGGTTCTTCACGGCAGAAAATCAGGTGAGTACGAATTCGCTTCGACCTTCGAACCTCAAGGTCACTCGCGCAACTCCCATCCCAAAGAAACTTATGGTCATCGGGTGATCTCGGTTCGTTAACTAACCTAGCCAGGAAGAAAGAAGTCAACTGGATCCCTTAGATCTCGGTTCGCTAACTAACTTAGCGTCCCAACTAACTTAGACCAAGAACAGGCCCTTTGTGATACCGATAATGGGTGATAAGAATATAGAATAGACAGGAAAAATTAGGGAAATAGGAAAAGTTGAAAGTGGAGGACCATGTTTAACGTGGGATTCGCACTCACAACCTCTGGCATGATATTATAGTAAACTGTCGCTAGGCTACACTAACTAACGTCTTTGTGGAGGAACCGAAACTAAAGGCTTCTTAATTTTTAACCGGTGTTGCTCTAAACGCCGGAACCAATTTACTTCTCCTGACTTAAAGTAGCCGACTAGACGTAAACAATCTAACTCTTGCGCAGTCTTCTTACCGTAGTAGGGCAGACTGTATTATAAGAGGTACATAAAGTCATCCAGCATCCCCCTTACAATTACTCTGTCTAGCCTCTTAAACTATAGGTTTGCTAGTGACGGATCCACGGGGGTGATTTTCGTTTCGGGACCCTCTCTCCCCTCAGAAGTTCGAAAAATGGGTTCAAAGTCTTTTACGAGTGAAGAGCCCCCCAAGATCAAATCCTACATCCCACATCCCATAAAGTTTCCAAGTATCCAACACTTACTGTTTGAATGCTGGCAGGTAGCAATACGAAGCATAGGCAGTCACATTATAGACAAATGGCAAATGCTTCTTGATATCGGCTGTGGACCAATCGGCAAAGTATTGATTCAACAAGCCCTGATCACCACCATCAAAGCTGCCATGCTGCACGGCGTAGTCTGTGATCTTGGCAAATGTATCCAAGCTGGGACGGTATACAAAAACGCCAGAGTTGAAGCAATCTGGCCAGCTGACATCTGGCGCAGCCGAGAGTTCCTCGCGTTCAAAGAGTTCGTCGCAGTTTTGTAGCACCTGTAAAGAACAGCACATTAATATCGGTTCAGACTAGAAACTACAATAGATTGCTTGCTTACCAAAGTATCGGCATCGAGGAAGACACATTTCTCAAACTGCACGAGACGCCAGCAGTGCAGCTTTGTAAAGGTTACACCCAATTCGGGTCTGGAGAGGAGCGCCAAATTGGCGGCATCCTGTGAGTCCAATACGTTCACCTCTTGTACAACATTGTACACGTCCTTAAGTCTGTCGCGCATTGACTCCGAAACGGTGGGCGTAACCAGAACTGCCAACTGATGTGCAGTGCCGGCACGGCGCAGGGAATGCGCCAGTACCAGGGCACCCAGCGAGTACGTGTCATTTGTCGTAAGTGTCACCCACGCAAATTCTACGAAAAACGTAAGAAGAGAAAAAACAACAAAATTATGACAAAATCGCAAAAAATAAGCATTATAGAAAAATATAGATACGAGATATAGATATAGAAAATACAAGATACAAGATGCTCGTTTCATTATAGCTGCAGCTGGCCAAGCAAGGCAAATCTACATGCTAAGTAATTATATAGTATATGGATGATATGGTTGAAGACTTATGCGGAATCGGGAAATTTAAAGATTTATTTTTGCATTTAAGATGATTGCAGACATGGGTATTATATATATATTATAGAGAGCATTTATAGCAAACTGCGTCAGATGATGAGTTTTTTCGCTGATCTTCTAGCGGTGGCAGGATGAGCACGCGTTGGGGGCATGGGTTTGTTTTTGTTGATCTTTTGGCAAAGCTTTGCATGTTATGGCTCATTTAGGATGGTTAAGATAATCGCAAATCAGTGGGGTAAAAAAAAAACGTAATTGAAGCGCATTTTTATGTTGTTGGCATTTAGTATTATTTATTAGCAGAAAGATTAGGATTATATGGATTGATTTATATTTACAATATTTGTATTTATAAAAATGATGTTGTTTATTGGATTCTTCCAAAACTGTAAGCGACAGGTTTAAAGATAATAAAATATGTTAATTTTCTTCCGATTTCATTTAAAGTAGTCGTAATGACAGTTAACTAAAAAAGTCGAAAAAAATCACAAAATTAAAAAAAAATTTAAATCACAATGAAAAAATAAAAAATATTTATTTTTAGAATTATATTGTTAGGCTAGAAATTTATCACTACTTTGACAGATATTTGTAGGTGGCGAAGTATCAACATTTATACTATACTTTGAAAAATTAGTTAAATATTAGATAGATTTCGACTAAATTGGAAGAAAAATTAGAGAATGTTTATTCCTATAATTATTACGTTCTATTAGAAAATTTTACAACTACTTCGGCAAATATTTGCAGTTTACAAAATATCAATACTAATTTAATAATTGGTTAAATATTAAATAGATCTTGACAGATTGGTATAAAAACCGTAAAATGTTTAGAACAATTTTTTAAGCTGATCTGACGATGATGACCTACAAATAATATTACTTTTCCAACGTTTAAGATTAGTTTTAATTAATAAAAATAATTTTAACTATGATTCCTTCTTTTAAAGAAGTAGAATTGAAACTTTTTAATTATAATAGATGACATAATGCACATCAGTTCTTAAAAGATTTGGGATCTAAACAATATATAATGTTTAATGAGTAACCTAAAAATAAGATGATTAAAATAATATAAGAATATTATCCAAATTCTAAATTATGTTTCTCTATGAGTTCTATGTGAGTCAATCACCCTTTAAAGTATTCAGCCCTTTCCTTCATCTATAATAGGTGCCCGTAATTTTTAATATTTTGAAATGCATATGTTTATTAAGTTTTTACCATACTTTCAACTACAATAATTTTCGTCCATCATAATGCTAAATAATATGTTCAAATATGTTTTAATAGTAGTCTATAAGTTCTAAATAAACAATTAAATAATAATAAAACTATTGCCCAAACTCTGAAATTATGTCTTTTTGTGAAGTTCTAAGCAAGTAATCACACTTTAAAGAAATCTACCTTTTCTTCACCAATAATAGATGACCGTATTATTCATTAGCTTTCTAAAAATTTTCAACTGCAGCTCTAAACATTTTCCTAGGTGCTAATATATCTGGAAAATAGATGTTTTAGATAATATAAATACATACTATCCAAACTATTGTAACTATTTCTTGCTATGAGTTCTAAATAGATGATCACCTCTCGAAAAATTTTAATTATTTCTTAAATTCTGAAACTAATAGATTTTTTTAAGATAAAATTTACTAAATGTCTTTTTTTTAAATAAGTCTGCAACAGTGGAAAGAATGCCAATTTTCCATTTATAGACAGTAAGATGATATTTCTAAATGTTGGAAGATATATGCAACTTGAGATAGATGACTTATGTAGATGACGGCTCTAACTATTGAGGATAGTTTTAAACGTTGCAAGAATTGCAATTTAATTTATCGATAGTAGATGACGGTTCCAACCGTAAAAAGAATCTGCAAATTTTGTTTCAATCGATAATAGATGATAGTTCTAAATAGTTGCAAGAATTGCAATTTTATTTATCTTTAGTATAAGACGTTTCTAATTGTTGAAAGAAACATGAGTTTTATTTATCGATATTAGATGACTATTTCTAACTCGTTGTAAAAAATTGCCAATTGAATTTATCGACAAGTAGTTGATGGTTCCTAACTGTTGGAAGAATGTCATATTTTAGTTATCTATAGTAGATGATAGTTATAAACGTTGAAAGTATTGCAATTTGTATTTATCTTTAGTAGATAACTATATTTATACTGTTCTGGTCAAGAAAATCTATTTTATTTATCGAAATCAGGTGATAGTTGTCAACGTTTTAGGAATTGCAATTTTATTTATCGAAAGTAGATGACGGTTCTAACTGTTAGAAGAATGCCAATTTTATTTATCGAAAGTAGATGACGGTTCTAACTTTTTGAAGAATGCCAGTTTTATTTATAGATAATAGATGACGGTTTTAATCGTTAGAAGAATGTCATTTTTACTTATCGGCATTAAATGGCGTCTCTAACTGTTGGAAGAGCATCAATTTTATTTATTAATAGTAGATGATATTTTTAAACGTTTGAAGAATTGCAATATTATTTTTCGAATATAGATGACCGTTTTAACTGTTGAAAGAATATACATTTTTATTTATCGACAGTAGATGATAGTTCTAAACGTTGCAAGAATTTCAGTTTTACTTATCTTTAGTAAATGCCTCTCTGAACAAACATTTCTAAAAGATTTTAAAAAGCCGGAAAATATATTCTGTTCTTCTAAACTGAATAATCTTAAGACATTCTTTAAAAGATCTAATTACTTTTACCATCGTCTTTTTCTAGTTGATTACTTTAATTATTAAAAAAAAGATTAGTCAAATTTAAACCTTTTTCATCCCTAGTAGCTGGCATAGTGTTGATTAATTTTTAAAAAATTATCTTATAGCCACAAATGTTTTAAACTCTCGTGTCTCGTTAACTACTTGTTACTCAATTATTGTAGAGATTAATTACAGTCAATTATAAAATAAATTAAATTAATGCATGCAAAATAAAATTGTCATATAAAGTTGTTAAATATTGTGCACAATTTGTGCAGTTTATTTCCAATTCGGTTATTTACAAAAAATTTTAATGCTATTAATAAAAATTTGTTTAACTTGTGTTGTTGTACTTTATATATATATACATATATAAATTTGTTGTTTGGAAAGTTAAAAGTAAGAGAGTTAAAAGAGAATCGAAATTTATTTAGATGATCAATTTGGCAAAGATTTGGAAAAAAAATTGACGAATTTTTTCAAATCCTGATATAAAATTGATATAAATTTGTTGTTTGGAAAGTTAAAAGAGTTAGAAAAGAATCGAAATTTTTTTAGATCCCGATTTTAATCTTGGTATAAATTTTTTTGTTTGAAAAGTTAAAAGAGTTAAAAGAGAATCGAAATTTATTTAGATGATCAGTTTCGCTAAGATTTAGATGAAAGTGCATTTTGTAGAATACAATGTGCCGAATTTGTTTCAAATTTCGATTCCTTAAAGATATTTGACTTTTACAATTTAGTTTTAAGTGGTTTGGCATTAAGAAGCGTACTGTTGTATGGATATTCACAAAGCGCATGTAGATAAGATAGCAGATTAAAGTACAACAAATAAATTATAATAATAATAGACAACAAAACTACCTTCTGTGCTACACGTATTGCAACAAAGACGAGCAGAAACAGCAGCGGCAAAAACATTCAGTGGCAATTTGAGAATCGAATCGAATCATATCAGTATCAGATTTTCAGAATCAGAATCACTTTCATTTTCATTTTCTTCAATGACGTCAAGCCTCGCATGCTTGTGCTATACTCCGCTAGATGGCGCTTAGTCATGGGGCATGCCACACGCCTACTTTCTCTACTTCTTTCTGTATTGTGTCTGAGTTATATACAGATGCAACTGATGCACAAACACTACAACAACTGTGTATGTATGGATGTATCTTATAGATCTTTTTTTTGCTTTTTTTATATGTGTGCGTGTGTTTGGAATGAGTTGTTGTGCCTAAAATAAAAATGAAATCATTTACTTGGTGAAACTGAAAATTTAAAATAAGTTCTAACTTACCGGATGTATGCATAAAATAAGATTAATCAAACCATTCACAATATAAAACAAAAAAGTTTTTTTTCTCAAAAAACAAAAAGATTCAAAGACAAGCCAATTTTCGGTGACATGTCATAAAATACGTTTTAAATTAAATAAACAACACTTGCGTATTAACATTTAAAAAAAACAACTGTCGAAAGTATCAACACACAAAAAACTAAGACCCGCATTTATAGCATTTATCTTAAAATAAATTTTTTTAAATTTAAGAGTGTGCAATAATAGATATATAGGTAAAAAGATGTTTTCGAAATGTCTAAATACAATAATTAAAACGAGCATAGTTCTACATAAAGCGATAAACGACATGTAGTATGAGCTATGAACTGGTATTATACTTAAAAATATATTACAATATATAAAAAAACTTATAAAATATGAGATTAACCACAATACATATGATTTTTAAGCCATTGCTTACAGAAAAGATTTGTGCCCTCAATTATCAAAGCAATCACAAAACTATTTAAGACCTGGCAAAAAAGTTAAGAAAAAAACATAGACACAATGATATTGGGAAACAGAATTTGAGTTTATTCTAGAAGTTCGTCAAATTTTTTCTTTTAGCTTCAGTTAAAAGCTACAACTATGTTAGGGCAAATGCGTGTAACAAAGTTACCAAAGTTTCCTCCCAATGGTCTAATTATTATAGACATGTCTGTCCCCCTCTGTCCATAAGGTCTACAACGTGGTCGGCATGACATACACTGACATTATAGAGAGAGTAGCGCTGTGACGTCACGACGCGTCAACACAGGCTTCGGCAAGGCGGCTTCTTGTCTGCCGCTACTGCTAATAATCTCTATGACGTGAGATAGGCCCGTGTCGACTACTGCTTTAAATCCGTACTTTAAATTATTTATGTTAATTGTACATCTAGCAATTAAAATTTTTTTCGTTTGCTTATTACTTATTTTAAGTGGAAAGCTCTCTCAATTTAAAAAACTTAGCGACCAATTCGGATAAGAATGTTTTGTTAGAGACATCGATGGAAAGCTTGAGAACCATGAATTTCAATCACTTTCGAGCAAAGACAATGCTCAAACGCAAATAATGCAAAAAAAATTATAAAAAATAAAATTCTTTCCTGGAAACAAAATTTGGATGTATTTTTTTAGAATTTCAAGTGCAGAGTGTTTGATAAAAAGTTAGCTTCGAAGGCAATCCTTGTTGTGGTATTCACAAATTGCCCTAAATTGGAAAAATGTGTAACTAACGAAATCAAGTACAGAGGATTTTTGGATGTCCTATACCACTAGTTGCAATTAAATTCGATAGATTGCTTAAACACTTCAAAAGACATTTGATTGCCAAATTTGGTTATGATATCTTCATAAAGAAACAAAAAAAAAAGACGAATTTTGCTCCAAAAACGTTTTTTTTTACCGATTGGCAACTATACGATATAGTCCACCGTTATTGATAGAGAAAAAAAACGGCCAAACCACAAATTTGGTTACGATTTTTTTAAAAACAGACGAACTACCCATGTGAAGCTTATGATTTCTTTCCAGATTCTCTAAAATGCCCTCAACGGAACTATATCATGTAACACCCACATCAAAAAATTATTATAAATAAACTTGTCTTCATTAACGTAATAAGGCAACTATTCTAACGGGCAGACAGATCATACTTTAGTTCTGGGAGGTCTCTGACGACTCCTAAATATATATCATATATAATTTCTTTTATCTCCTATTGGAGCATAGGGCCTCAGGGAGGGTAAACCCGACTCTCAGCCTTCAGTAGCACTTTGTGCTGGTACATCCTGGGCAATGCATTCTCTATTCCGTGAAGAGCGGGACAGCGGTGTGCAGTAACCACAGTTTGTAGCTAATCGAGAGCCGTGAACCGTCATAAGCCAAAATGATCGTGTCTGTAGTCCCGGTGAAGACAACTTGGATTCAGTGAGTCCATACCTCAAAAGAGGACTTACATCATGGCACAACTTTAAAATCCTGGAGCCTTTGTGGAAGCCAGTTAGCCCAGGCTTCTGATCTCAGGTTAGAGACGGCCGGTTGGATGCGAAGATAGCAGCCATATCACCAAGATAGAGAATAAAGTCTAGCGCCCTACAACCTCGAAACTTTTTTTTGCTAACGAATCGTCAACAATGCCTCGGATACTCCTAAATGTTACATACATTTTTTTTTTTTAACAAACGAATTATACCCTTTGTAACATAAGGTGTTGGCTATAAAACGAGAAATTAAAATTTGATTTTGTAATAATTAATTCTTGGACATTTCAAAAATACGGCCTCCTTTCAAACAAACAGTTCTTCTTCACATGATTATAATACAATTTAAGAGCGACGAATGTTAAAATAAGAATTAATATAAATTAATACGTTTTCAACATGGTTATTCTCTCTTAAAAAAATCAGTGCTACAAAATTGTTTTTTTTTTTTCTGTTAATTAGAACTCTCAGTTATTGCATATTTACACTAACTTTCATAGTTTCCTTACGAGCTTTTAAGACGCAGTGTGAACAGGGCATAATTATTCCCCTCTCTTTAAACACCACCTATAACTCTAATAAGAGTTCAAGTGCAACGATAATTACTTCATTAGGCAAAATTCTTTGACATTCACCATGACATAATTTCTCTTAAGCTTAAACGTCAAACTTCACATATGAGCTCCAGCCAGCTACTGCGCTCTTCTCTTAAAAAAACAAAACTTAAGCGCTCTCTTGACTTGCGCTGCCTCAAGCTTTAAAGCATTTAACTGTTTATATGCAAGTTTAGCGACTGCGCTCTGATTTGATGTCACACCACCATTCTCGCTCTCCACTATTTTATCATCCGAGAATTTGAGGAAAACAATAAAATTGATAAACTTGTTAGCAAAAGCAAAAGCGCCAAAATATCAAGCAAAAAGCTTATAGTAAGTAAATTCAATAATTCTTATTGTGGTAGTCGAATTAAAGCTGCTTTCTTTTTTTGGAAATTACGATACATGCATGTTGATATGAATGTATGTATATAATATATAAAGAAAAGCTACATAAAGTAACTCTTATATATATGTATTTGCAACAACCGGCTAGTTAGCAACAACCGGCAACATTTGCTGCCACACCAACGCGAATTCTTTTAAAAACAAGTTCCTATATATACGACGTACGACGTACATACACATTGGCAAAGTTATTGGATCGCATATAGCTATACATATATAATATGTATCTTTGTATCTTTTTTTTTTTTCTTGTATGCAGCAACTTGAAATCTTGAAAGAGCATGCAACTAAAAATAGCCGTGGAAAATGTGATATAAAATTGTAGCGCGACAGACAGAACAGCGACAAGCCGCAGCAGCTACAGATACAGATACATCTGCTGCTGCCGTCAGATGCAACAGACACAATTTAGATACAATGTTACTTGGGGGTATAAATACATATTTGGAAATTAAATCAAATTTCTGGATTGTACACGCTTCGTGTGTGTGCAGTCATTGGAAATGTTGTCCCTACATTATATACCAAGATAAATGCGGGCATAAAAATCACAAAAGATTTAATAAATGTTTTTCACAACATTCTCTCTTTTGCAGAATGCCGGCATTTTCAATTTTCCATTTTGCCGCAGCTGTAGGTGGGCGTTATGCCGCAGGCGCATGAAAAAATCTGAGTAGCTGCCAAAAACTAAAGACCGAGGTATGGAAAAGTTTATAAGTTTTTCTAGAAAATACAATATTTCTTCAAAATTTTGAATTTTTGCTATTAGCGCTTGTCGCCAGCTATAATTTGTACGAGGTTATATATAGCTAAAAATAAACTATTTTTATAATTTATGCAGGCATATACATAGCGCCTTACTCATATATGTACGTAGAATTTTATGTATATAAAGCAAAATGTATGCTTTGGCATATACTAAAAATCAATAAGCCAAGCCTTTCAAGGCCGCGGTCATAGGCCAAAGATAAGCAGGAGACAGTGACGTAGGCAGAGAGGGGTTTAGTCTTAATCTCTTCTCAGATATGTTGTTGTAAAATCAATTTTTGCGCTTCTATATGAAATTTACTTATCTAAATCATAATATGCTTAAATAAGCTATAAAAAGTTTTTTCAGTATTTAAATCTATTTTTTAATTCAAAAAATCTTCTTGCTAAAAGTCTAAAGTCTAATGATAAAATATTATATATTATAGTGTATATAATATATAGAATTTTGTAAATCAAATTATCTAAATATAATACGCGTTTTTGAGCATGATTTAGAAATATGCAGTGGCGGATATACGGGGTGATTTTCGGGTCAGAACCTTCTTCAAAAGCTCGAAAAATGGTTAGAAAGTCTTTTACGTGCTTAGATTTACAAACTTCGTAGTGAACCCCAAGATAAAATCCTTAATCCGCACCTAGCCATACCTTTTTTTAATAAAACAAATCTTGTTGAAAGATTAAGGAAATATATGATTTGTGATTTATATATTTCTGGAATTCTGGAAAGAATATTAAATTATCTAAATATGAAACGCTTATGTAAATACGTTGTAAGATGGATTTTAAGACTTTCCAACAATCAATACTACAATATTTTTTTTTATAAAATCTTCTTGCTGTTTGACTTGCTCTATGAGAGTTCTAGAGCGAAATATTTAATTGTTGAATTTGACTAATTCAGTTATTCGGATGTCTTTATAGAAGAAAACGATATCGTCTATGATTCCTTTGAAATCATTTAAAATTTAAGAATAAGTTCCCTCTGTTGAGTCAACATACATATTTCCTTGAGCTCCTAGTTGGAATATATGATCCAGAGAGTTCTAGAGAAATATTTGATTCGTAAGTATATTCAACTAAGCCAACTTTTCGGATGTCTCTATAGAAGATTACGATATCGTCTATGATTTGTTTGAAATGTTTTAAAATTGAAGAGCTTAACAATAATTTTTTGCCACTGAGTCAACATTTATATATTTCCTTGAGCTCCTAGTTTGAATATATGAACTTTATAAACATATTAAAAGTAGGTTTATCCATTGAATCAGCATATGATAAAATTTAAGTACTGTAGAGTCATTCGTAAAGATGATAGCAATCCGAAAAATAAACAAAAAGCGACTCATAAATCTAAGCAAATTTTCTGTCTAGACTATTTATTTTTAACTAAAAAATCACAGAAATCCGATATTTTTCCAATCGATAAACAAAATTTGCCATAATCCAGACAGCTGAGTAAATTGAAAGCGATTCTTAAATGTAAGTTTACTGTTAAGACTATTTATTTCTGACTAAAAAATCACACATTTCCAATCGATAAACAAAATTTGCGATAATCCAGACAGCTGAGTCAATAACTAATTATACGGAATCGTCATCTTTTGTGTCACAAAGAAAAATACGAGAAATAAATAAAAAGCGATTCATATATGTAAGCAAGTTTTCTATTTAGACTTGTTATTTCTAACTAAAAAATCACAGAAATCCGATATTTTTTCAATTGATAAACAAAATTTGCCATAATCCAGACAGCTGAGTCAATAACTAATTAAAAGAAATCATCATCTTTGGTGTCACAAAGAAAATTTCCTGCTTAGACTATTTGTTTTGAAAATTTTGTGCAAAACTGATGACGTCACGATTTAAATATAAAAAAATTACGGAATTTTTATAGAATAATTTCTATACAGTATGTAACTAAAAATCTATTATTATGTTTCTTCCACTGTGCCCCATAAATAAAATTTTATTTTGTTAAGAACATAAGACCGTGCCGTGGGAAAACGAATCCAAACATTTTATTCGGATTGGAATGCTTAGCGCTCTTAATTTTAGCAAAACGAAAATAAATTTGCAAAATAGTTTGAAAAGTCTAGACTTTTTTAAACTAAAATAATTTTTAATATATATCTTTGATATTCCCAGATTCTATGACTTGCATATTTCCGGAATTTCGATCAAATAATTTCTACACAGTATATTACTAAAAATCTATTATTATGCTGCTTCTACTGCGCCCCATAAATCAGATTTTAGAAACATAAGGCTGTGTTAAAAGAATTCAAACATTTTATTCGGGTTCGTATGCTGAGTGCTCTTAGTTCCAGAACAAAGTAATTTTTACGAATTAACGAATTGAAAAAATAGTTAATATATATTACGTATTCTTTAACATTTCCTTATTCTATGTCTTGCATTAAAAAACTTTACCCATATCATTGCCTTGTATAAATTCCCTCGTAAGATTTAAAAGTGTGCTGACAATCAGAATGAAAAATATGAGTAGATCGCAATTGCAAAATTTTTATTTTTTAAACTATTTTAAACTAAAATAATTTCCTATTCTAATTCTGTCTTCGATTAAAAAAAATTTCACTTGTATAAGGAATAGCAGGGTCGTGTATAGTTTTTGTTTAGACAAGAATTTGTGACGTCACATTGGATCCCTTGCAGCGCACATTATAAGAATAGTCCCTATAATGTGCGCTGCAAGGGGTCCGATGTGACGTCATATGTTCATGTCTGAATTATTTTCCCCAGAACAATATGAGTAGACGGCTAAATGAAAAAATTCGGATTTGGGAGCACGCAAAAACGAATCCGTATAAAATTGTCAGAATTTTCCTATAATATGCGCTGCAAGGGATCCGATGTGACGTCACATGTTCATGTCTGAACAATTTTCCTCAAAATTTACAAAGCTGTGCTAACAATCAGCAAAGGAAATATGAGTAGGCGCCGACAGCAAAATATTCGAATTTGGGAGCATTCATTACGAATCCTCATAAAATTGTTAGAATTGTTTTTTTTTTTCGTTTTCCGAAGCACATTTGATCAAATAATTTTCGAGTGAAAAATAGATAGCAATTAAAATAAAATAATCATCCAGTAAAAATAGATGAAATTTAAAAGTAATTTTTAAGTCAGTGGATTATTTGCTATAAAATTCTTTTCCAACAGCATTTTATTAGCTTGCCAGACACTTCCTAAAAACAAATTTGAAGCTATCAGAAATATTTTTAGGAGCATTGCAAATGTCATATGACTCTTCTTAAAATCAAGACAAAACTTTTAGAGTAAAAAATGCATAAAATTTAAAATAATATTATATAATAAGATAATAATCAAAGAAAAATGGATAAATTTTAAAAGTAATTTTTAAACCAGCAGATTACTTTCTACAGAATTCTTTCCCAACGTTATTTTGTTAGCTTGCCAGACAGTTCCCTAAACAAATTTGAAGTTGTCAGAAATATTTTTAAGAGCATTACAAATATGATATGACTCTTCTTAAAATCAAGACAAACACGTTTAGAGCTAAAACCTTCCCCCTGCGGCTGTTATGAGGGGCTTATACTCCCTTCACAAAAAAACCCCTACACCACTGGCTCTCGAGCATATCAGCAGCATATGAAGCAGCTTTCAAACACTGTGTACTAGATGCAAGTGAGGTTCTACCTGTTTGCTCTGATAAGACGCTTCAGTTCCTCAGCATGTGGCGGCGCCAAGCTTCATATATAGTATATAACGCTTATCACAGTGTTTACTTACATACTGTTCTGACAAATTTGCATAGTTATTTTTATAAACAAAACGTTTATTCAAAACAAAACGCCAGCAGAGCTGACTGACGTAGAATTAATGCAACGAACTTAATGTGAAAATCAACTAAAAACTAAAACTACTCAGCATATCTCTACAAATAGTGTATTTACATACACACATATACGAACACACACAAAATGCTATTGAAGGTCAGAAAAGGTCGTCGCCGACACCGCAATTTTGTCAACATCAACACAGACCGAGACGTAGACGGAGACTTAATCCATAATAAAATAAATAAAAGTTTCCAAGTATTTATGCTTAGAAATATTTATGCAAGCTCGAACCTAATCTTGGAAAGCGCGTTTTATGAAATATGAGAGAATGCAGCGCCGATTGATTTCAGTAGAGCAGCGTGCAAATAAATATTATTCAATAAGAAAAATAACAACTATTTATTTATTCAAAGCGTAGTTAACTTCTTTTTTTTTTGAATACTGTTTTATATGTTTGTATGTATGATATAAATATATATACATGCATACGCACACACACACGCACACACTTTTGGCAGCTCGCTCTCTTAGCGCACTTCTTCAGGATTATTTAAGAAAAACTTACTGCTCATTTTGTTTAATTTGTTTTAGTTAACTTTTTTGCGTATGAAACAACTAAAAATCTATAAAAGATTTTTGTATTAATAAAAAACACACACGAATTTTTTTACACACGCGTCTGTTACAAAAACAACAGGAGCAGATCCTTCGCGTACGAATTTTTTTGTTCTTTTATTAGGGTGGGGCGATATGTACGTAAAGCTTTTTTGCTTATAAGGCGTCTACGTTGCGTTCCGTTCCGTTGTGCCTACCACGAGCGACTAGCGACGAATGAATTTCTTGGCGTGCCGCATTTAAATGGAAAGTGCTGTCGGCTAGACGCTGCGCTGCGCTGTCGCCGGCGCTGCCGCCGCATCTAGCGTCAACCACAAATATTATATATGTATGTACGTTGTTGGCGCTCATATGTTAGTATGTGTGTGTTTTTAAGGAAGGCGCCAAAAGTGAATTTGCATTTATGCTTGGATTTTGTTTCTGCTGTTGCTGACGTTTCGCGCACGCTCTCTCGCCGGTATGATGCGCTATGCTCTCACGCTCTCTACCAGTGGAGCAACAAAACAGCCCCAAACATATGGACGCTCTTTATAAAGAGCAGCTGCTTTTTAAGAGCAAACCCTAATTGTGTGTGATTTGTGTTGCATTTGAATTCAAGGGCAATCAATTGAACGACTTGTTGCAGCGTTGCTTTATTCAATCAAGCTCAGTTCATTGTTTGAATCTTGATTGAAAAATAATTATAAAGGGAAGGTAGAAGGGTGAAAAACTTAACAATTTATTTGTTTTATTTTATTTTAATGTGGCATAGACAAGGCCAGTCGATAGACGGATGGGACCGGGAGTATGCCCTTAAGGTTTAAAGCTTTCAAGTTTCTAGTAGAATTTTAAAAAATTCCCTTAATTCTATTTTTCACGATTTTTATACCCTGTACCGTATGATACCAAGGGTATATTAAGTTTGTGCAAGCCGAAAATGTATGTAACATTTAGAAGGAGACGTCGGAGACACCCTAAAGTTACCTAAAATATGATCAGGGTGAATAGAGAAGTCGATATGCCCATGTCCGTCTGTCCGTCTGTCCGTCCGTCCGTGTGAACGCCTAGATCTCAGAGATGGTAAGAGCTAGAGTAATCAAACTTTCACATTAGATCCCATATTATTCCATAGGAGGCAAGTTAATTTTATTTTTTTGATATCGGGGATAAATTATATAGCTCCCATGGGGGTGTTTGAGGCGACCTCGACAAAAAAAAGCGTTTTAGATGAATAATTCGTTTGTTTATGAAGATATCGTAACCAAATTTGGTATTCGAAAGTTTTTTATAGTTCCCAATCACTGTACCAAATTTGATCGAAATCGGTTGACTATATCATATAGCTCCCATAGGACCGATCGGACAAAATAACTTTTTTAAAGAAAAATTCGCTATATTTCGTTTTTTAATAAAGATATCGTAACCAGATTTGGCGTTTGGAAATTTTTTAGACCTCTTAAGCAATGTGCCAAATTTGAACAAAATCGGTTGACTATATCATATAGCTCCGATAGGTCCGATCTTCCAAAAAATCGATTTTTTAACAAAATTGGTTGTGTTTCGTTTGTTTGTTAAGATATTGGGACCAAATTTGACATTCGTGAGTATTTTGTAGTTCCTAAGCACTGTACTAAATTTAATCCATATCGGTTGACTATATTATATAGTTCCAATCGGACCAATCGGTCCAAAAAAACGTTTTTTATACAAAATCCGATGTGTTTCATTTGTTTGTAAAGATATTTGAACTAAATTCGGCATTCAGATCTTTATTAAGGTATTTAAGCACTGTGTCAAATTTTATTGAAATCGATTGACTATATCATATAGCTCCCATAGGAACGATTAGTCAAAAAAAAAATTTTTTGCTAAAAAATTCTTCTGTTTTTGGTTTTTTGTGAAGGAACCGGATTTTATTGCAAGCTAGTGGTACAGGGTATCCCAAAGTCGTCCGCGCTCGACTTTCCGTACGCCATTTTTATACCCTGTACCGTATGGTCCAAGGGTATATTAAGTTTGTGCAAGCCGAAAATGTATGTAACATATAGAAGGAGACGTCGGAGACACCCCAAAGTTACCTAAAATATGATCAGGGTGAATAGAGAAGTCGATATACCCATGTCCGTCTGTCCGTCCGTCCGTCTGTCCGTCCGTGTGGGCGCCTAGATCTCAGAGATGGTAAGAGCTAGAGTTACCAAACTTTCACATTAGATCCCATATTATTCCATAGGAGGCAAGTTTATTTTATTTTTTTGATATCGGGGATAAATTATATAGCTCCCATGGGGGTGTTTGAGACGACCTCGACAAAAAAAAAGCGTTTTAGATGAATAATTCGTTTGTTTATGAAGATATCGTCAACCAAATTTGCAGTATTCAGAAAGTTTTTTATAGTTCCACAATCATTGTACGTAAATTTCGATCAAAATCGGTTGACTATATCATATAGCTCCCATAGGTCCGATCTTCCAAAACATCGATTTTTTAACAAAATTTGTTGTGTTTCGTTTGTTTGTTAAGATATTGGGACCAAATTTGGTATTCGTAAGTTTTTTATAGTTCCTTAGCACTGTACTTAGTTTGATCAAAATCGGTTGAATATATCATATATCTCCCATAGGACCAATCGGTCCGAAAACACGTTTTTGGTACAAAATTCGATGTGTTTTGTTTGTTTGTAAAGATATTTGAACAAAATTCTGACATTCAGATCTTTTTTAAGGTATTAAGCACCGTGTCCAAATTTTATTGAAATCAGTTGACTATATCATATAGCTCCCATAGGAACGATCGGTCCAAAAATTTGTTGCTTAAAAATTCTTCTGTTTTTGGTTTTTTGTGAAGAAATCGGACTTTATTACAAGCTAGTGGTACAGGGTATCCTAAAGTCGTCCGCGCCCGACTTTACGTCCGCCATTTTTTTAAATGTTTTTTGTGGAACGTATTTGAAACAAAGTAAATCCTTACGCTGCCATTAAAATAAATTAGATATTTTCTTTCAATTTAGCACTAATATTAAAAATATTTGTTTCGAAATTTAAAAGAAAAAATATTTTTAATAACCTAATCATTTAGAAATTTAGTTAGGAATTTCTTTTTCTAATTTATTGTCATGGCAGTTTAAGAATATACTTTATTTAATTTTTACATTTCAAATTTTTAATAAATAATAAATAAAATCACGTGTAAAAAATGGTTAAAAAAAAGCAGAGGTTCCAAATAATTTGGAAAAAAATTATTATTTTTCATAACAAAATTAAAAGTTGTTTGAAATAGCAAAAAAAAATTTTAAATTTTTAATTTTTTTCTTGAAGCTTTTCCAAATGTTAAAAAAATCAAGAGGCTTCATATAATTGAAAAAATTAATATTTTATTATTTTGAATATGAATCATCTTATTTTTCACCACAAAATTTAAAATTGTTTAAAATGGTAAAATTTTAATTTATAAATTTTAAGTATCTTTCTTTAAGCTATTCTTAATGTTAAAAATATCAAGAAGTTCCAAATAATTTAAAAAAATATTGATTCTTTATTTTTTCAATATGAATCATCTTATTTTTCATCACAAAATTAAAAGTTATTTCAAATAGCAAAAATTACATTTATAATTTTTAAATATTTTTCTTGAAACTTTTCCAAATGTTAAAAAAACCAAGAAGTTTCAAATTATTTAAAAACAAATTTATTTTTTATTTTTTGAATATGAATCGTCTTATTTTTCATCAAAAATTAAATGTTTTTTTGAAATAGCAAAATATAAAATTTTAAAAATTGTTCTTAAGGCTTTTCCAAATACTAAAAAAGTCAAGAAGTTCCAAATATTTAGAAAAAATGTGTTTTTTTGGAATATGAATCATTTTATTTTTCATAACAAAATTAAAAGTTATTTGAAATGGAAAAATTTGAATTTAAAATTTATTTTCAAATGTTTTAGCAACTTCTTAGATAGGGAAAGTCCGATGTTAAAGACAATAAACCTATGGGCAGCTTATAGCTAAACATTTATAAAGTTTTTAAAATTTGATTTCGTATTTGTACAAGTTAGGAAAATTTTGAGTTATTCTTGTGAGTTCAGTCAGGAAAGTCACTAAGATTAATTTTTTGAAGATGTCCTACCGCCTAACAGAGTTGAGTGCTGCTTTTATATCTAAGATGGCCATACCGGAAAAAATGTTGAAAATGTTTTAAATAAAGATTTTACCATTATATTGTATTAAAACGATTTTTATGATTAAAGGAAAGCAAAAAAGGAAAACGTAAGTATGTAGAAAAAATAGATATTTTTGACCGCATTAAAATAATTCTTTCTAAATTTTTTAAAAATTTAATAGAATTTACTTAAAACATTTTGGGATTAAAGTTAAAAAAGGAAATTGAGAAAATGTGGAAAAAAATATCTTTTTTAGACGAATAAAAATAATTTGTTCTAAATTTTTAAAAAGTTAAATAGAATTTAATTAATAAATTAAGCAATTTTTGGGATTAAATGGAAAAAAGGAAACGGAGAGAATGTAGAAAAAAATATATTTTTTAGACGCAGCAAAATAATTCGTTCTAAATTTTTCGAAATTTTAAGTGTTTATTATATTTTATGAAAGTGCATTTTTGATTAATATAATATTGGCATTGGAGTGTATCTATATACATAAAGTAAATTAGATTTATCTTCATTGGATTTCTTGATTGGATAGTTTTTAGACCTAAATGGATAGGTTTTAGACACTGGAATTTATTATCATTTCGAAATTTCGTTGCTCTATTAGACTGCCATAGTGATGGATGTTCCGACAATACAATACAACTTAGTAACGCTTTTCAAAAATATTTATGGATTCTTTTTGGATTGTTTACACACATACCTTTGGTCAAATAGAAGCGCCTGGCAACCCATAAAATGCCTCAGCAACCACCCGTAACCCAAGGTAACTTGACCCGTGTTTTAGCGGCAAACAACGCTGCGAACTATTCATTTTGTAGTCGCCAGAGATACTTGGACAAACATGGACGTATTGGAATTTCTGTCTCATACAGATCATCGTAATCTCAATCATCAAATTGGCCGCTTGGTGGAGAGACGCCTCCAAGAGTTAGACGAAGATTTAGAAAATCGACGCAATAAATTGTGGATGAAACTACAGGAAGAAACACTTCAACTCGATGAAGAAATGGCTGCACTGTTGCAGAAACGGGCTGACGAAAGCGAACAACAGCGCCTCGATTGGGTCTATATGGAACGCATGAAAAGGGAACAGGCAGAAGAAGAACTTTTAAAATTAAAACAACAGCAGCGTGAGATGTATCTAACAGATACTTATACACAGATATACATTTACTAACACATTGACTTACAGCGAAAACTCCGAAGCACATCGTCATATGCAAACCAAGCAGCTGCTGCTGGACACAAAGAGAGCGCAATTATATCAAATTGAAGAGCGTAAGAGCCTGCGAGAGCGAGAGGCATTTGTGTCTAAGCTGTGGCAACAAGTCTGGAAGCGTTTGGACGAGAGCAAAGCAAAACAGGAAGAATTCGAGCAAAAGCTGCGTTGCATACTTGAAGGCTGCGTACAAATAGAGAATCAAAAGCGACATGAAGAGCAGCAGACGAAGCAGTCGGAAGAATTGCTTGAAGAACAACTTGACTATAGACAGGCGTAGGAGCATAAGAGTTTAATAAACTAATAGACTTTAGTTAATGTATTCTCTTTCAACAGTATGGAATGGGCCGCTGCGGATGATCAAGAGCGTCAAAAGCTAAGTCTCTACAAGACGCTGAACAAGAAGATGAAGCAACATGAAATGCTGCAGCTGCAAATAGAACAAAACAAGCAGCTGGAGAGAAGAAAAGCGGAGAAAGACAGACTGGAAGAAATAGGTGGTAATATACTCGAGGATAAGCAAATATACACGGAACTCAGCCAAAAGTTCAATGCCAGGGTGAGTAAAATGGAATTATTTAGCTAATCCAAAAGTTGCTCCTATTGATTATTTATTTATTTAGGCGCATAATCGGGCATGGCATCAAAGCTATATGCAGCATAAGGCCGAAGAACGGGCTGCACAGCGTTTGAGCCAGATTGAGCTGGAGCAAGCTTACCTTGGAACAGGTTGTGTGCTCGCACAGGAACAGAAGCGACCATATGGCAAGGATGTAAGATGATTTTAGACAAACTAAAAATATTCTTTCGTATGCAGATATTTCATGAAAATAAATAAAGACAAGAAAAGTGTAATTTTGATAAATTCGAGCTGGAACAGGTATACCGCAGATTTTTCAAAAACTGCTAGATGGGAATATATTTAATTATATGTAACTACTTAGGATGGCAAAAATCCTCTGTCTGAACCCTCCAAGAGGGTGCCGGCTGGGCAATGGACCGTGCACTGGCTCAAAAACCCGAGTCAGGCACTTGTCTTCACTCGGTGCTTGGGCCAGTGCACGGTCTAGCTGAGGTAACAGTGCAGCAGTATCCGGATATCCTAGTCTGGTGCTGCTATGTTGAAACCATGAGCAGAGGTGCCTGACAGCAGGCATAAAATGCTATGGGGTGGTTCTCTAGAACAAAATGCAACCAAATCCCCGCGCGATGGATACCTCTAAGAAAACAACTCGGGCTGGGATGTCAGACCAAACGACGGTGGAAAACGTGACTGCTACTAGACTCTGGAGCACCACATCTGCCGCTGCCCCGCCTTATGCGCATCAAGGCTGAAATATCTAGGAAAACCCTAGCTTACCTCACTGGAAGTGGCAGTCGACAGGGCACCTCAAAAGTTAATGGCATTCACCAAGCATAC